>BQNB010002352.1:65804-123461 GCA_026074375.1 Tanacetum coccineum
CTGAGACCGTTCCCATATGAAATGGTCCTTCATTAATGGACTTCATTATATTCTCTCCATTATCCTTTCCTAGACAGTACAGACGTATACGTTGTTGCCAAGATTCAAAGTCTGTTCTATCAAGCATTGGTGGGCGTGTATCAGAACCGGCACACTGGATGTCTTCTGACATACTAGACATCTTGTTTTATTATGATATGATATGTTTTGATCGATCAATGATTAGTGAATGTACGTTAAAAGTGGTGAGGTTAACGTATTTGTTTCTTGTTTTAGTGATATTAAGTCCCAAGTTTGAAATATTCCAAATGTCTAAGACAGTAGCTCAACTCGCCGCCAGAGGCTATCAAACCGCTGCAAATAATTAAGGTAACCCGCTGGTGGAAATTAAGGCAACTCGCCAAACACAACTCGCTGCCAAGCAACCCGCCGCGAAGAAATAATACAAACCGCCGTCTATATTTTAATCAAACCGCCGCTGAGTTTTCAAACCGCCAGAGTTTCCTTTAGATACTTGCTATTAAAATATTCAAACCGCTGTCAACCTATTCAAACCGCTTCCTAAGCAAACCGCCCCTAAGCAACTCGCTGCTTAGTATAAAACAACTCGCCTCTTGAGCAACTCGCCACCTAAGCAACCCGCTGTGTGTCAGAGAGTTGGTAACCTACTGAATAAAATATTCCATTTTAATCAACTCGCCACGAAGAATATCAGCCAACTCTCCACGAAGAACAACGAACTTTATCACTTAAAAACACCAAAAAATCACCCTTTTGAATGATTCCACTTAATTTCTTTTGTACAACTCAATACTACAAGGCTATAGCCACTAGTAACACCCAAACTTTAACATAACCAACATCAAAATCTAGAGAATTAAGAAAAACGAGCTAGAGCCTTCAAAAGTATACCTTTTGATCTAGATCAAGCATGAAATCGCACATATACACGATCTAATCATCCCATGTGCTCTGATACCAATTATGGTATATCATATATCATAACACGGGTTCGATTCTTGGATTTGCTAGTTTCTAGAGAGAGAAACACATAAGAGAGTTTTTCTAGAGAGAGAAACTATGTGTTAAATGAAAATGTATAAAATGAACTAGCTACCTCTTCTAAAGTTGGAAGAGGAATATATAGTACTTACAATAAATCGGGTATTAGTACCCGGTTAATTACTGAAAGTCATACGTTAAACTATCAACTACGAGCTATTAACAAACAGTTAAATACACAGGGTGACCGAGTCTTTTTCTAATATCTAACATGATGGGAATGAAGGCTTAGAGGAAATATAGTTAGATGTTGTGGCATATTCTATATGGAGGATCAGTGTTGACCTTTATAAACTAGTTCAGACTTTGTGATGATATAGTATGGGAAATGTAGGCTTATTTGCGGCAATACTTTCATGCGGATAGATGTCTTTGGAAGGAGGGATGAGGCCTTTTTTGGGTTGTTTTTCCTCCTCTATGAGTGTGAGGTTGTAGTCTACGCTATAGAGAGGAATAGTAGTTCATGAGAAGGAATGGTATAGCTGCTAGTTGATTGCCGTATAGTTTCTTGTTTATTAATTTGATGCATGTCTGTTTGCTTTGTTTTTAGTGCTATGCATGCCTAGTTTTACAGTTTGGCATGTCTTGAAATATGTAGTCTTGAAATATATGAATTGGAGATTAATATAAGTTTCACCTTTGCAACAAAAAAAACTATATCTTGAAATATGTAGTCTATAAAAGGTAGAGTCAAGTTATTTTAGAAACCACTTTTCCCTCACATACTGAGGGACAATCCTCAGCCGTTGATTACATGGGACCAGGTCAAAGGATAAAAAACATGGAGGGACCATTATTGCACAAATTTGAAACATGAAAAGGGGACTAAAATAGTAAATTTTAAAAATTAACCACCCACCTTCCCGAAAACGTCTCATAACGCAAAAAAATTTCTCTCTCATTAATCAAAAAACCCAAATATCTCTTTGAAACCCTATCAATTAAGATCATCAAAAAACCGCCATAAAAAAGCTTCATAATCATAAATTAACACATAAATTGATCAATTGAAGCACGCACCGTCTGATCTTGTAGAAACAGCAACACAGCAAAAACAACAAGATGGTACGGTTTTTATAATGCTTTATTTTGAATTTATTTAACTTTCTAGTGTGATTTTATGCTTATTTTTGTATTTTAGATGCGTTTTAGATAGTTTTTCTATTTTTATGCTTATTTCTTTGATATTCAGATGATTTTGTGCTTATTTCTTTTATAATTGTGAATAAGATGATATTTGTTAATTTTAGTGATTGTTGATGAATTATTGACATGCTTGGATGATTTTATGCTTATTTATGTAACTTATTTGTTATTTAGCATTATTGAGGGATTATTGATTTAAATGAGAGATTAGAGTTTGCATTTGTTTTGGATTTGCATAAACTAGTGATTGATATGCAATTTATCACCAGTGATAAAGTATTTAAAAGCACTCTTAGATAATAGTATTGATATGTAGATTATCAACAGTGATTTCGCGCGTTTCGGCCAGCGTTCGCGCATTTCAGCCAGCGTTCGCGCGTTTCGGCCAGCGTTCGTGCATTTCGGCCAAACAATATAGAGGATACAGTGATATATGTAATTTAAATCATAGACTAGTATATCTGCAGTTATGTTCTGTAGTTTTTGTTTTATATGAAACATAAGATTTTTGCTTTTCAAAAAAATGTAGAAGGTTATATTTATAAGGATTTGGGTGTAATACAAGCTCTCTCTGGTTAGTCTCTCAAAAAAATCTTTTAAACGTTACAATTTCATACATCATGTTATTATCTAAAAAAAACACTTGAATTACAGTCATAGAAACAAATGCTTTTGTAAATCCATCTCCGGAGATTGGTAAAAGTAAAGGTACATTCTAACATATAAGTGTCTGTAATTTAGAAATGTCAACTGTGGTGGTAAAATCTGAATGTATGCAAAATACATGTTTAAATGTTTAGACTTTGCGTTATATTAAATATGATAAACATATATATATATAATAATAATTATATAATTATTATTAAAGATATATATATTTGTATATTATATATATATATATATATATATATATATATATATATATATATATATATATATATATATATGCAGCATAGTAGTTTCGCTTCCTTGCAATATCACATTTGATGTCATATATGTTTTGCTTGCTTGCAATATCACAATTGATATCACATTTGATAATCTGTAAGTAGCACACTTGATCTGTCTATGTATAATATCATATTTGACATGACAAAAGAGATAGAAACTTATAAACTGTATGACGCACACTTATTCAGTTTTTGCATCACAAATGATATTTAGATAACAAATGAAGTACGCAAAGACTAACATACAATTTATTTGTGCGGATTTGAACATACCATCGACTTCTATGAAGAAAAAAAACAGGATAAAATCAATTGCGAAAAAATCTAAGAAAAATGAAGATGTTCAAAAAGAAACAGAAATCATATCGCCAACAAAAGAAACAACACCAACATCTGAAAATACACCAACACGAAGAACAAAAGCCTCTGCAGCAAGACGTTTAAGTATAGAAAACCCAAAACCAACAGAGACTCCTTCGACAACACCATCATCAAATGTTAATCCAACACCAACAGCAACAATTCAAGAACTAAGAAATGAAACAAATCAGCAACCACCATTAACAAATGTTGATACAACACCATAAACAGAAAAAACAAATCTACAAAACACAAACAACATATCACCAGTGATATCAAATGAATTTACTGACACATCAGCAACATCGATTCAAGAAACAACAAATGAAACACCTAAGCAATCACCTGAGATACAAGAAAAAGCAGCAGACGAGGATGTAAAAAAGAGAAAAAGAACAAAAACTAAATCTTCGAGGACAACAACAAGAGGATCTGCGAAAAAACAACAATTAGAGAAGAAGGGAAAAGAGCCTCTTAAGAAAAGGAAGAGGGTTGAAAAACCTAAAAATAAAGCATAGGAAAGGAAGAAGATGGATAAAAAAAGGAAAGAAGAAGGTACAAGATGATGATGAAGATTATGAGATTGAAGAGCCACAAGATAAAAGTGTTAAAAAGAAAAAAATTGAAAGGCAATTCAAATCATTAAGGGCAAAAACTACAGTTAAACCCCTATACGAAGCGACAAAAACTTTAACGCCCAAAAGGAAAACAAAGATAAGAGAGATGAGGTTTGGAACTTTGTTGGATTTCCTATTTGAGAAGATACCTGGGAAGTTACCATACTTTGTTGTAAAAAATTTAGATACAAAAACAATGAAAATGACATTCCCAAGTGGGTCTAAACTCAAAATCACACCAAAAAAGATCTGGGAAGTGCTAGGAATCCCTATGGGAAAAAACAAACTCGAGTCTAATTCTCCAAGGGAGTACGATGACGAATTCCTAAAGGCTTTCAAGGAACAATTTCATGACAAGAAGTACATAACAATATCTAATCTATCTAAGCAGATTCAAAGAACAACAAATACAGACTTCATGTTCTAAATGAATTACCAGGTGCTATTCTCAAACTGCATGATCCACTATGATAATAGCTCAAGGCTGATATAGTATGTCATAAAGAACATCAAGTTCATATGGGATCATATAAAAACAAGCAAGACTAACTGGGATGACAGGACACTAGAAAACTAGTACTATGGGCCAAACACAATTTTAATGGTAAAGTTAAACTTCCCCTTTTTAATATTAAATTAAATAAAAAAAATACTGAAACAAATTTTAATTCATTGTGTATTTGATTTAATAACATCTCATTTACTTGCATTATACGAAAATTAATGGTATGGTGATGATGCAACTTAAATGGCCTGCATTAAGGAATTGGACCAGCCAGTATGATATGGATAGAGAGAATTTTAAGATGTCTAAAGGTCATATTGGATTGGTGGAAGTTATTGAAGATGACGATAAAGAAGATTAAAATGAAAAAGACACTGAGAAACGGAAACTGAGAGAGGTCAGTTTATAGAGATAGTACTATGTATGATATATCACCAGTGATAAATGCTTATATCGCTAATTATATGCTTATAATAGAAGAAAGTAATTTGTAAAAATTAAGTTTTAATTTATAAGGAGAATTGAATATATACCCACTAAAACTTGAATATTTGAATATATACCCAAAATACAAGTTTTCAATGCATGATGTACAATGCAAGTTAAGCATGTTTTGGCTATATATACAAATATATATCCTAATCATAAGTTTTCAATGCATGATTTACAATGCAAGTTAAGTATGTTTTGGTTATATATGCAAATATGTAATTTTTAATGGGGATATATGTAATTGCCCCTAATTTATATGGTTTTTTATATATATTTAATGAAAAAAAACAGTAATATGTATGATATATCACTAGAGATAATGAATAGAGATACTACTATGTATGATATATCACCAGAGATAAATTCTTATATTGTTTTTTTATATATTTAAATAACAGTTAGTCTATGAGACAATAGAAGAAAAGTTTCAAAATGTATTGAATGAAAAAACGAATCTTAAGTATTTGTTGAAAGAGTATATGGAGATGGATGAACTATTCAGTGGAGATGAAAAGTTAACATTATATGTTAAAAATTTCAAAGAAGAGATCACAAAAGGATTCGTAAAGGATTAGAATGAGCAGGACTGTGTTGTTGGATAAAAGAGATGTTAATGAGATTGGTGCAGATAATAAAGAGTGGATGATTGGCAGAAGAGAATGAACTATTAGAATGGGGGGAATAGATGCTCAAAAATCTGAAAAAAGCTGGCATAATTAAAAGAAGCCAACAAAGCCAGCGAAATGAGACAAGCTGTTGAAAAGGAAGCTGCTGGGAAAGAAGCTGCTGAAAAGGAAGCTGATGCAAAGGAGAAAAAAGAAGCTGAAAATATAGCAACAACAAAGAAGAAGGAACAAGCTAAAAAGCTAGCAGCAACAAAGGAGAAGGAGAAATCCGAAAAGCTAGCAGCAGCAAAGAAGGAGAAAACAAAAAAGGAAGCTGCTTCAAAGAATAAAGAAGAAGGTGGAAAGAAAGCAGCTGCTGAAAAAGAAAAGGCTGAACAGGAAGCTTCTTCTAAAAAGAAAAAAGCTGAAAAAAGCTGCTGCAGAGGAGAAGGAAGCTGCTGTTAAAAAGGAAGCTGCTGAAAAGAAAAAATCATTAAAGGAAGCAGCTGAAAAGAAAGATGCTGGCACTGCCCAGACTCGTAAAAAACAAGATACAACATTTTTATTATTATGCAATGATCTATTATCTAAATTGAAAAAAATTATAGGAACAGAAGAATCAGAGGCTACAAGAGTTTCTAATACTTTTGAAAGCCCAAAAGTTCAAGAAAAGATTTTTGAAAAAGGTCAAGAAAGTGTGGACAAAAGCAGCAAAGTTGAACCAAAAAACAAAGGAAAAAGGATAACAAAACCATCAATATGGTAAAAACACAAGAAAAATTAGATAAAGATGAAATTCTTTGTGCTAGAAGCATATTCTGCATGCAAGGAGATATCAGGTAAAAAGCTTACTATTTATTGATTTTTTTTGAAATATATGCTACCTGTCACTCATAGTATGTTAAAAAATAACAAAATGATAGCAAAAATCACAAGAGATATATTACAGTTATTAATAACTGTTGTATATAAAATATAACACGTAATCATTTTAGATTTTTTTTGCAGTGAAGTTGTATTTAATGACGACAAAGGAACAATTGCCAACAGAAAAGAAATACAATCACTTGCAACTGGCATTACGATCCAAAAACAGATAATCGACACTTTTGTTACAGTGTTAAATTACGAGGAAAGGATCAGATCTGGTGGAAAGGATAAGAGGAGGCATTACTTTCCTACCAATGTTGTGGTAAGTTTGTTTCAGTTTTGAAATATAATAGAAAAAATATATCCAAGTTTTCTGTTTTAAATAACAAAAAATTTAATCCTTTTTTATTTCGTTTAACATATTGTCATAAAACAGACAGCGCATTTGTTGAACAAAGAAAAGGATGAAGCAAAGGAGTATGTGTCTTTTGAAAATATGATCAACAATCAAATGAATACTTCAGAATCAAAAAAGAAGATGAAAGACGTAAGCTATGCATTCTTCCCGGTAGTTGCTGAGGGTCAATATTATGTCATAGTTTTCAACCTTTTGAAAGCTAATGCAGAAATATTGGACAATGAAAAAGATTGCGATTACAATAAGTACCAAGAGGTCTTTGATTCAGTGGTAAGCAATTTCTGAATACATATTGAATATTGTTATTTAATATATAGAGTAATATCCCAAGAGATAATATATAGTATTAATGTTTTTTGCAGAAAGCTTTATTCCTCAAATACTTGAAA
Organism: Tanacetum coccineum; assembly: GCA_026074375.1. Lineage (NCBI taxonomy): Eukaryota > Viridiplantae > Streptophyta > Magnoliopsida > Asterales > Asteraceae > Tanacetum > Tanacetum coccineum. The sequence continues at coordinate 73,219 of BQNB010002352.1, forward strand.
AAACATCAGCATCCATGTGTCGACAAACTCATAAAAGAAAAACCTACCAAAGTCTTGAAATTGAAGTGGAGAACTGAGAAAAACAAAATCGACAGCGGCTTATACACAATGATGCACATGGAATTGTGTCAAGGAGAGTCAACAACAAAATGGAAGACTGACATTGTTGAGGAAAACAACAGAGACTACCTTACACAAATGACAAACATGAGGATGAGATACACAACAAAAATTTTGATGCATGAAATGAATACAAAAAGAGGTTTGATGTCAGAATATGCAAACAAGTTTGGCGAAGACAACAAGGAAGAAGAAAAGGTTAAGAAGATGGTTGAAGATGATATTAAAAAAGGATTGCAGAAGGTGCATGAAGATGGTTGAAGAAGAACATTAGGTGTTTTCTATTGATGAATCATATAATGATGTTACTTAAAAAAATTTGACTTTAGTTTTGCTAGTTAACTTAGGAATGGATATAATGACTAACTATGGTTTATCCCTAGTGATAAACACTTGGTACATTTACTTTTTGATGCTAAGATTATGAAAAATTCTATTGATGGTGCTATTGATGAGCAAATTAATTAGAGTGAAATCAACTTATCCATTTTCCAACAATTGGTACCCTTAACGGAAATCCAGGCGGAGGATTTGGAAACTCTTTAGACTTTTCACTACGAACATTTCTTTTCCCTTTCCTCTCATTGTCTGCAACACTTCTAACTGTTGATAAAGGTAACGCAAATCCAGGCTGAATAGTTGGAACATGTTTAGAGTTGGAAGGTCTTTTCTTTGAAGCTTTAGACTTGCAAACTGTTCTCTCGTTAAATTTAAATTCAGGAACACTCTCGTCAAATACATCATCATACCATTGCAGCAAATAATCATATGGGCCTCTACTAGAAACTATATCATTGGAACTTGCGTTCGACTTTGTGTCGGAACTTGTGTCAGAATCAGTTATGCCTAAATTGCAAAAAAAACAAATAGAATAACCATTTTAATTGATACAATGAGCAGTAGAATAAATAATTTATTTGATACAACTTCTAAAAAATCAATGACAAATAGAAATCCTAAATGTGTTACCCTATATTCTTTCATTTATTAATAGATTACTAATATAATATGAAGAATAAAATAAAAATATAACAGCAATTAACTTACCACCATCATTGTCTATCTTTGATAAGAATTGATTAAAAATTATATCAAGGTTTGCTAAGCGAGAAAAATGGTGGCTATTGAAATTAGGGTTCTATGGTATGAAATTTGTGGCAAACATTAAATAGGAGAAAAAGAAAACAGTAAATTTAAGACACTTTTAAAATAATAATAATAATAATAATAATAATTGAAACTATATAACATCAGTTATGCCTAAATTACAAAAAAAACACTCTATTTTTTTTACATAGTTGTGATATCCCAAGTGATATAACATGTGATATCACTTGTGATATCACATGTAAAATGAATGTTACTGAAATGAAAATTTACAAAAATTAAAAATCTAAAAAAAGGAGGAACCTTAACTGTAAATAACTGTCATATTTTTCAATAACACCAACCATTCTAGAAAATAAAAAGGCATTCTAGAAAATAAATACATGTGATATCACTTGTGATATTACATGTAAAATGAATGTTACTGAAATGAAAACTTACAAAACTTGAAATAACAAAAATTTAAAATCTAAAAAAAGAGGAGGGACCTTAACTATAAATAATCGTCACGATTTTCAATAACACCAACCATTCTAGAAATTAAACAACAATTAACTTACCACCATCATTGTCCATCTTTGATAAGAAATGATTAAAATTTCTATCAAGGTTTGCTAAGTGAGAAAAATGGTGGCTATTGAAATTAGGGTTCTGTGGTATGAAATTTGTGGCAAGCATTAAATAGGAGAAAAAGAAAACAGTAAATTTAAGGAATTTAAAAAAAAAAATAATAATAACAAAAATTTAAACTATATAACGTTAGTTATGCCTAAATTACAAAAAACACTCTAACTTTTGACATAGTTGTGATATCCCAAGTGATATAACATATGATATCACTTGTGATATCACATGTAAAATGAATGTTACTGAAATAAAAACTTACAAAACATGAAATAATAAAAATAAAAAAACTAAAAAAAGAGGAGGGACCTTAACTGTAAATAACCGTCATGGTTTTCAATAACACCAACCATTCTAGAAATTAAATAGACATTTCAAAAACACTCTCTCTCAAAAATTCAATCGATAAAACAAAAAAACGCACAATCAGAAACACTGGGGTTAAATCTCTCTAAAGTCCAATTCAAAACGAAAATGGAAGCATCAACATCTACACCAGGGAATGAATCTACAGAAAAAGTTAAAAAAAGAATATACTGAAAGTGATATTGAAAGTAAGTCAATCATAAACAACTTATTTTATTCTTATATAACTATCCATAATGATTTTGTTATGTTTTCTGTATTTTAAGTTGATTCAGATGTTATTTATTAATTTTTTTATATTATTATTCATCTTATTTGTTTATAGATAAATTATTTGCTGATAAATTGTTAAATGAAAATTATTAGTTCATTACTGTGATTATAAGACAAATTAGAAGATAAGTTTATTAAACAAACATAATTTGATTTGTGTTATTAATGGTGATAGAATATACATGTTAATATGGTTTAGCGGATGAATAGTAATGGGAAAAAACAATTTAGCGGGCAACTTTTTTTTATAAAACTGAAGTGAGATGAAATTGATATAAGTTTTGATATTTGATATAACCTATGATATCTCTTGTGATATATGACTTGTTATATCACTTCTGATAACACTTTTGGTGTCACAGTGATATATAAAATCATTTGTAACATCATTTGTTATATATCACAAGTGATATCATTTATGATAAAACTGTTACATCACTTGACAACCACTATGATGTATAAATGTGATATAATATGTTATGTGAAATAACTTTTGATAAATCGTAATGCAGATAAGCCTAAATAAAAAAGACAGAAACAATTGCCACGATATGATTGTAAGAAACAATTTAATCAAAAGATGGTAGTAAATGAAGAATGGTTGGCTGGAAACGACGAATATATAGAAAGGAAAGTGCTAAAGGAAATGAAACTGAAAAAATCGTGAAGAAAAAATCACTGGTTAGATAAGACAAGAGGTGATGAAGCAAAAGACTTGGCCGAGAAACATAAAAAGATAAAAAAACAGCAGCAAGATACAGAAAGTTCAAGAAAAAATGAGGATAAAGGAAAAGAAAAAGTAATTAATGTTGAAGAAGATGCTGAACGAAAAAGGAAAATTAAGGGAAAAGGAAAAGAAAAAGTGGTTGATGTTGAAGAAGATGTTGAACGAAAAAGGAAAGTTAAGGTTAAAGGAAAAGAAAAATTGGTTGATTCTGAAGAAGGAAGTGAAAAGAATAAAAGGATTAATAAACAAAAACATAACAGTGTGTTAAAGGGTGTAGAAATAGTTAGACAAATGTTTGAAGCAATGCTGCTGGATTAAGTCCAGAAAGGAAGAAGGTAATAAGGGAAATGGGATTCGGAGACTTAATTGAATTTCCAATATTTGAAATACCAACCAAATTGGCGTTCTATGTCGTTGACATTTTGAATACAACAAACATGACGTTAGAGTGTCCAATGGGAGACATAGAAATAACTCCAAAAATAGTAAAACAGGTTCTTGGACTGCCAATGGGGAGAAGGAGACTGGAAAGAGAAGGCCAGAGAGAGTACAACGATCCATTCTTGCTACAGTGGAAAGACCAGTTCAGAAATGTCAACAAGCTCACAATAAAAGCGTTATCAGATGTAATCATTCAAACAAAAAACTCTGATTATATGTTCAGGATGAACATTTTGACATTAATTGCAAACACGTTGGGAAGTTGTGAAAACAGCTCGACTGTGAATTTCACAGTATTAAAGAATGTTTTTGAAGGAGATGATGTCAGTGATATTGACTGGTGTTCATACATCATTGAATATACAAGTGTGTCTAAGCTTGATTGGGAAACAAAATTGAAAAAAAAGGACGTTCTGTATTATGGGCCAGTGATGTTCTTGATGGTAAGGTATGGATTTAAATTATTTTTACTTTTATGCTTAAAATAACAGTTTTAATCTAATGAGTATTCTATTAATATAATAAATGTTTGATGAAACAGCTCACATATCTGCGTTACATAAAATTTGATATGTTAAAAGTGAAAAGAAGACTTTCGGCATTCAAAAGTTGGAACACAAGTCTTTTAAAGAAGAGAGAGATAGCTGAACTTCAAAATGACTATATGGGAATTGGAGAAATACAAGATGATGTAGGAGAAGGAGAAGAACCAAATCAAAAGGAGGTGAGCTATAAAAAAAATTATTTGAAAATCACTAATTATATTATTTGAAAATCATATTAAATGATGATAGTTTTTTATTTAAAATATCAAAGGTAATAGTTCTCTTTTTTTAAATTTTGTTACAGGAACTCTATGAGATGCTAGAAGAAAACATACACAACATTTTGATTGAGAAATTAGAAATAGAGGAAAAGATAAACGAGAATTTGATAAAATTTCAAGATGATGAAAAGCTACTTCAACTAAAGCAGCAGATGAAGGATATTTTTAAAGAACCTTATATGCCAGAGTACCTATCTTCTTCATCAAGCGAATCTGATGATGAAAACGATGATGACTCACAACTTGCAGATGAGAATGAAGAGAGTTATAGAAAAGAAACACATTCAAATGATGAAGATGATGTTGAAATAGTAGCAAAACTCTAAAAAGACGAAAGAAACAAGACCTACTACACTGTTGAATGTAGTGAAAAAAAAAGATGAACATGAAATAGAGACTTCCAAAAAAGATGAAGCTAATAACAATAAGGAAGAAGGAATGGCAAATACAAAGGCTAAAAATCAAAAAAATAGTAGGAGAAGTTCAGAAAGACGAAAGAAACAAGAACCAAAACATTGGTGAATGTAGTAAAAAAAAAGACGAAGAAGAAACGGGGACTTCCAAAAAAGATGAAGCTGACAACAATAAGGAAGAAGGGATGGCAAATAAAAAGGCAACAAATAAAAAAAAACTGAAGAAATCGATCCATTTGATGACATAAAATTTGGCGAATACTACATACAAAAGAAGAAGGATCAAACCGATGATGTAAATTAGGAAAGTTTTTTAGAGAATGAAGAGGAAATTATAAGAAAAGGGCATGAATTCTCCGCTAAGATAAGAAAGAAAGCTCAACAGCAAGAACGAGAATGAAAAAGAAAAAGCAAAAAAAGAAAAGGATCAAATAGGATCATCTTCTCAAGAAAGTCCTGTTTTCGGCATAGATAATTCACTCCAAGGTTCTCAGCCGACATTTGACCTCGGTGCAAGCCCAACATATGAAAAAATGAAGATTCTAAGCGAAAAGAAAAAGAAAATGGGACTAAAATCCAAATACGTAAACAAGACGGTGGACCCAGCCGTAGAACTTACAGAGGATGAAAAACTTTTGGGAAGAAGCATACTCAGTACACAAGAAGAAGAAGAGTAAGTATCCATTTGTTTTTACTTATAGAATGTTGTTTGTCACTTAAAACGTCACAAGTGAAATTGATAGAGATATAAGTATATTTGATATATCACTAGTGATATATCACTAGTGTATAAAAATAACACATTAGATATTATATCATCTTTTTATCTGATTAGTTTCTATGTGATGTGTGTTTTGCAAGCTTTAAATTTATAATACTAGAAATACCGATTTTTAATAAAAACACAACACTCGGGAAGTATACCCGTTCGTGTATAGTATAGCTTTAGGTAAGTCTAGGTCGTTCCATGGGAATTGGTGTTTTCACAGTTTGTAATTAAGGTGCTAAGGCTAAGATGATTGTCACGGATCAAATTAACCAAAACAAGCATATATTGAATATTGTAAAGAAATCAATGAAGAGATGATTCAAGCAAATGATTAAAGCATGTTTTTTTTAGGCAATGATCACTTAGACAATGATGTGTTTGGAATAGTGTTCATAAGTTTAGAAAATAGAGTTATCACAAGTTATAAATCCTTTCGGACATTAAATATAACTAGTGATTATATCGATTAATAACAATAAATCATTTCTACCTTTATAAGTTATTATAACCAATATATTAGATGGATTGAGAGAACATATGTATAAAGAAACCTTTTGGCATATTTTCTTATATAAAATATGTTTTACCAATTCAATAAACACATATCCAAATGCTCCATATCCAAGATCACATATTGCCCAAACAAACATAAAACGACTACTCCATAATCAAAGAGATGAAGATCATAACAATCATATAAATACCAGAGAACTTCATATTAAAAGAGTTGTAGAAATTATACCAATATTTACAAGATCAATGATTCAATACTTAGTTTTCCCAAACAAAAACTATTCAATGCCCCAAGATATCTATTACAATCGACCCGAACCCTTAAGGTGTTGTCACCACACTTGTAGATTCGTGATTATATGGTGAGGATTGATGAGAGAAATGTTGTGGAGGTGTGTGTGAGAATGTTGTGGAGGTGCGTGTGAGAATGTTGTGGAGGTGTGTGTAAAATGAGGGAGCCAAGGCCTCCTTTTATAAGCTGAAATCGGGCAGAAGTACGGCACACAAAGTATTTTATGCGATGCACTTAAGGAGTTAACGCACTCAGCATTTATTAGGACTTAGCCGTTTCTTTAGGAAGTTTGAACGGAAGTGCTGCGTACATAAAGAAATAACCGACGCACTTCGTGATGATTGAAAGTGCGGCGCACAATATGAATTGTGCAGCGTACTTTGTCAGTTTCTTGGATCTTATTCTTATGAATTGTATGTGTATGATATATGATGAGATGATTTCGTCCCAAGCTCCAAAAGGCTGTATTTATAGGCTAGAAATTACTTGGGGACCAAGTCAGGAATGTATGTGGATGGATTTTGGGCTAGATTCGCGATTTAATTGTATCTACATAAGGTTTTGCTGTACTCATTATAAAATCGGCATTCTTTTGGGCATTTATAGCTCTTGAGCGTTTTTCTAAGTTGTAGATAATTAAATTTTCTTTTTGTGGCCACTTGAATCAACTAAAACGGAGTTCGTATGACCGAGTTATGGCCAAAACAGTGAACAGGTGTCGGGAGATCATGAACTTTAGTTATTTATTCGTTTAAGCTTCAATTCTTCGTGTAATCTTCCGTATTCTTCCATGACACGTACCTAGAACATATAATAGCAAATATACTTGATTAAGTATCAAAAGTTCACGAGAAATGATCAAATATATATAAATAATGTCGCCGAAAACATGTATAATTTAAGCGTTATCAAATCCCTCCATACTTAGCTATTGCTTGCCCTCAAGCAATTAAAGTGAGAAAACAAGATCATTTATCGTGACGTGAAGAAAATTTGGATTTAACAAGTGTTGCAAATTTAGTAATTTTTCATGCATAGACATATAACTAGGCACCTCACATAGGGAATGTGTTTGTTTTTGAATTCACATGAGTCACTCAGATAGGGTTTTATATTTGTGAAGTCACTCAATTGCACAGACAAAATCTAGGTCGCTACCATATGCTTGTACTAGACACATAAACATGCCCGTTGCGGCGTGAGCACCTAGACAAAAATCTGAAAGAGGCAAAACGTGATAATGATGAGTGTGAATAGTAGATACTTGATTCTATGTGCCAGAACTTTGCCTTATACTTTGAACTTTTATTATTTTTTTCTTTTCTCTTTTTTTAATTCCAGATACTGCGATAACTAAGGCTGGCACAAAACTTCTTTATCGAGCATATTTTTCTTGCTCTTGGGATACATTGGGGATCTCAACACTAAAAGCGAGTGCTGCAGATACATGATTGCATAGGGATTTATTTCACCTCTTATCATACGACTTTGTCTATAAATTAACCTCACTACGGTCTAGTAAATGATGATCAAGCACAAGTTCTGGAGCTACTAAATTACCGGCCTACTCATATAATTTTATACCAATACCAATGTTCTATAAAAGGTAACAAAGACCATACGTACACATCTGTAACGACAGAATAGACACAATGACTGCATTCAACCCTAACTCAAACACGCTAAAGGTAAAAATTATCTTAGGTATCAAAGGTGGACACCCGAATTCTTTAAGGCTAAATTTCTCACAATTTAAGTGGGGTGATTTTTGTGCTAGTTAAAATGTCAATCAGGTTGAATTTGCCTTACTAAGCATATGCATTTTTAAGTTTTAAAGGAAAGCATATATTAATTGTTTTAATTTTCCAGAAATTATCAGTCACAAATTTTCCTTAGATCGCAGGGCAAACATGGAGGGATATGATTAATTTATCCTATTTGCTACCCCTCCAGACTTAAGTTGAACTTTGCCCTCAATGTGAGAACTGCTAAATATAGAAAATAGGGAAAATTAAGGGAAAATGGTACTTCCCGGGGTTATTAATTTCTCTGTTGAATTCTGAAAAGTATGGCGCAAAACAGAACGCCAAGCATGTGTATTCTACAACATGTAATATAATACTCCAATTATATAAGTCTCCAAGTTTAAAATCCCAACCACCAATCCAAGCTCCACCTGTTTTATTTAATCTGCAAAATAGACACAACTACAAGAAAAACATTAAATACAAAAGTGCACTTTGGTAGGCACCACAGTTTCATTTAGCGTATGCAACAAGCCTTTAAACCCCTTGGTGTCCCGAGTGGACGAGTTATAGTCTCGTGAGGGTTTCCAGCGAACACACCCACAAAGTTTGATAAATTTCTTTTTGAATGTAGAAATCGAGATACGCGACACACCGGCCAAATGCATGACGTACTTAAAGACTGCAAAGTTTTTTTATATATATTTTTTAGTTTTTTTAATTATTATTTACTATTACTACTACTATTATTATTATCATACTTAACTTGATTTAAGTTACCTTGACAATACGGTTCAAGTGAGAATGATCCACATTTAAACGTTGAAGGTATGGGATTTTTGGTATGTACTCACAGAATGGATATTCTTTTGTTTCGACCACAAGATAGTCCTTTGATTTTTAAAATGGTCGATCATTTTCGATTTTATTGTTAACGATAATAAGAGGTGGTGGATCTTTTTGAGTTTTTGGAGAATCATCGAACTTTTCATTCCTTGTGAATATGGCATTCACTTGCTCGGAGTGAGCTTGAGGAGGAGGAGGGTCAGTCTTATTGGTTTGTTCTAAAGAGACGTTTTGAGACTTCGACCACTCATCTATTTTTCTTTCCCTATTTTTAATTTTAGTTTGGAAATTCTTTTCATTTTGCGTCATCTTTAAAATCATATCGTTAACATTGTTTTTGAAAAACATATTTGTAACTCTTTGACCATCCAATAATTTTGTGATTGATTTTTCAAGATCTGTTTTAGGCTGAGGTTCTTGGTTGACGGTTTTAGACTTTTTGTTAAGTAAAACACCAGTGGTTTTACCATCGTCTCTAGTAAAAAGTTTCCAATAAACAGTTCTCATGCTACGTATACATCCTTTGAAATCTTCGAGATTATTTTTCACATCATTGTTTAATTCTGTGAGCGATTTCTCGGGATCATTAGGATCATGATGGGATTGGTGAGAATATGAATCATAAGAATTTTGGTTTTCATAACCTTCAGATTGGATGTAATTTCCTTCCAAACATTCACACATTGGCGTGCCATTGTTCTGGTGGTTTTTAGAAGCGTTGTTAACATAGCGGTTGTTATAATTCATACGTATCTCATTCATCTCCTCTTTTAAGCTCTGGAATTGAGAATCCATTTTTATAGTAGAGCTTCCAATTTTTCTATTAATCGAGAATTATCATCATTACTATCATTTCCATCGGCAAAAGCAATAGATTCTTGATGATGATCGTTTTAAGATTTAGTCGACCAATCCTACTTGAAAAGAACTTTTTCCTCAAGAAACTGATAAGCTTGATTTGGACTTTTGTAGAGGAAGATTCCTCTAGCAGTTATGTCCAGGATTCCTTGAGTGGGTTCGTCTAGACCATGATAGAATATTTAAATAATAGCTCCTTTGGTCAGACCGTACCCATGGCATTTTCGAAGCATGTTCTTCAGTCGTAACAAAGCGTCGGTTAAACTTTCACATACGAGTTGAGAGAAACTTCTGATTTCAAGTAAAAGGCGGTTAAATAACGAAGGTGGACGATGTTATAGACTCTTCATTAAGTTCGTTAAACCAGGTTTTAGCTTTATAGCACAAGAAAAAGGGAAATATCAAAAGCTTGAAAGATTCGCTTTAAGTTTCACTGTATCTGAACATGTTGCAGATTGCGAGAAATTCACGGATGTAGTCATGCGGATCGGCCCGCAGATAACCATCGAATTTATTTTCCAAAATCATTTTCAAGTGGGTACTATTGATAACAAAGTTGTCATCAATATTGGGTTGAACAATGGCAAAATTAGGAGTCGGTGCTACAATCTTAGCATTTCCCCACATAGGCTAATCATCAGGATCGAGAATTATTTGTTTGGGTTCAACATCCTCTTCAGGTATATTTATGACGACAAACTCATTAACGGAAGAATGTTGAGTTGAAGATTTGAATGATTCACTCTCGACAGATTCTTTTGGATAATTTTAAATTTACAAGACCTTTTTAATAAATTTTTATTTAATCTACATATTAGATTTACTAGTTGTTTTCCGAAAGATATTGGATTTATACATACGTTAAGTATTTTGCAAAAAGACATTTTATATATATAATTAAGGCTAATAGGATAATATTAAAAATAAAGTAAATTATTTTCATATATTTTTTTTATTTTTATAGATTTATATATATAGATATATTTTAATTTAATTATATATAGCAAATATGAATAAATAAATAAAAGATTTTTTTTATAGGATAGGTGCGGTGTACTTTAGGAAAGTGCGCCAGCTTTTCTAGAAATTTTATGTTTTTTTTTCCAATATTATTATAAACTAGATAATTACAAATACACGAGTCATATAATCAGATAAAATACAATTCCAAATGATTATAGAACTTAAGACTAGCAGATTGGGGGTTTTGGTTTTTGAAATAAGATTCTGTTTGTGAAAATTTGCAGAAAGTGCGGCTATAACTTGGGTAAAGTACGGCGTACTTTCTGGGTTTTCAAGAAAACCAGCGCACAAATTGGATGTGCGGCGTTCTTCCTGAAGTAAAAACGATTTTTGGGTTCCGTTTGCTAGAAAATGGTACGGCGAGTTTGAAAATTTTGATTTGCAAAATAGTAGACAACTTAACAAGAAACAATTTAGCACCAAAAACAAGAAACAAACTATAATAACTTAAACAATTCCCCGGCAACGGCGCCAAAAACTTGATGTGTGTTTTCCAAGCTTTAAATTTATAATACTAGAAATACCGATTTTTAACTAAAAAAAACAAAAACACAACCTCCGGAAGTATACACGTTCGTAGTCTAGTATAGTATAGGTAAGTCAGGTCCGATCCACGGGAATTGAAGTTTTCACAGTTTGTAATTAAGGTGCTAAGGCAAAGATGATTGTCACGTATCAAATTAACCAAGACGAGCATATAAATTGACTATTGCAAAGAAAGCAATTAAAAGATGATTCAAACAAATGATTAAAGTATGTTTGTTTAGGAAATGATCACTAAGACAGTGAAGTGTTTAGGATAGTGTTTATAAATTTAGAAAATAGAGTTATCACAAGTTACAAATCCTTTCGGTCTTTAAATAGAACAAGTGATTATATCGATTAATAACAACAAATCCTTTCGGCCTTTATAAGTTATTATAACCAATATATTAAGTGGAACGATTAAACACATATATAAGAGAACCCTTTCGGCCTATATTCTTATATAAAATATGAAATTACCATATCAATCAACACAAAATATCCAAACGCTCCATATCAAAGATCACATTATGCCCAAATAAACATAAGATTACTACTCCATAATCAAAGAGATGAAGATCATAACAATCATATAAATTCCAGAAAAATTCATATTAAAAGAGTTGTAGAAATTATACCAACGTTTACAAGATCAAAGAAGGCGATTACAAGTTCTCCCAAACAAAAACTATTCTAAAACCCAAGCTATTGATTCCAATCGACCCGAACCCTTAAGGTGTTGTAACCACCCTTGAAATTTGTAGTGGAATGATGAGAGAGTTGTTGTGGAAGTGTGTGTGTGAGGATATGTAAGCGTGTGTAAAATGGGGGAGTCAAGGTCTCCTTTTATAGGCTGAAATCGGGCAGAAGTGCGGCGCACTTGGTGAGTTAATGCTGGTATCATTTAATTCTTCGAAGGGAAGTGCGGCGTACTTAGTAAAATGTACGGCGCATTTGAGGAGTTAATGCGCTTCTTTGACCGAGACTTTAATTCTTTGACTTTTGAAGGAAGTGCGGCGCACTTGGGCAAAGTTAAAAAGCCACTGTTTTTGTGCTATTATTGTTTCTCGGGGAGGATCAACAACAATAAATCCAAAGCAACAACAAGAAATCCAGTAAGACTAAAGCAAGAACTCCCTCAGCTGTAGCCCATTGTTTTCTTTTAACTTGCTTTTCGTTGTGTATAAATACTTGGTTTTGTTCCATTTGAACTCTGGATGTCTTCAAGTGTACTTTTAAGCTCTAATTCTTTGTGTATTCTTCCACGACACGTACCTAGAACATATAATAGCAAATATACTTGATTAAGTACCGAAAGTTCACGAGAAATGATCAAATAAATGCAAATAACTCCACTGAAAACATGTATAATTTAGGCGTTATCAGTACTATTCTAATGCATGGCGAATTACACGAAAATGCAGTCTATGAAATAACTAACTAGAGCAACGCACGAGTAAGGTAGTATGACAACTATTACAAGGCCCTAGTCTAGATAAACATGTTTTTATTAATACCTAAAGGGGATCATCCATACACGGATAAGTAGTATGAAGACTATTACCGGTGAAATCCTTTCTACGCAATCATGTCTCCCAAGATCTCACGATAAGTGTAACAACTTACCTTTTCACATATTTTTACATCGATAAATATTTAATTATTTATATTTAACTTTTACGCGTTCACTTTAAATTTTCATCGTTTAGCTAAATCGCGTAAACTAAAAATCAACGTTCAACGTAAATGGGGATCAAGGAAATAAAATCTTACGTCAAGTAAGTGTTATAAAGTTATTAGGATGATAATGTATAACTTAACACTTTTTATTTTTATTGGTTACGTAAAACGTCTACGTAACGCAATAAAACTACACTTTTGCTTGCATGGCAAACCATAAACCCATATATACTTTAACAAATACCCACCAATACATATTTATCAAAGTTTTATAAAATATAACCCCTCTCATCCTTCCCATAACCGAATTCCATGTGTAAGCAACCATTCATGCTTGAAATTAAACCAAATAAGCCAACAACTATCCACTAACATCATATAAACTAGTATTTCCTTTAACCAATGGATCAAGAACTCAAATTAGCTTCATCTTGTCTCCCTTACACCTTCACATGGACAGTTACAAGCAAGAACACAAATAAGGCATGCACAAGACCTTTCAAATCATTCTTACATCTTACTTACACCAAACATGTTTGGACTCCTACTTACCATACTTGTTCCCTACCTCTACAAGCCCTAAATGAATATAAAACTCCATGAAACATGCTTTGTTGGTCTCCAAAACCGGAAACAATCTTAAAGGACACCAAAACCATTTAAGAGTTATGTAAATGGTATTTTACTTCAAGTCTTGCTATATATAGTAACCATAAAGGTGAAGCAAACTCACACACACTCATTTGCAAGAAAATGAAACTCATTTCATCTCCCTTTCTCTCCATAACCCACGGATACAAACACACACTCAAAATAATTCACATCTTTGATTTCTAAAGTCATTCAAGTATACAAGGGTTCATATATAACATATCTAAGGTGTATCAAAGAGTATTAGAAGCTTGGTTGGTGATCAAAAGGTATTTGCAAGTAACAAGAAAACTAGGTATCTTAGATGTAATCATGAATAGAAACTAAGTGTTTCATGGTTGATACTGGGTAGATCTGTGTAACATCTACTTACATCCTTCCTAAGGTCTTATTTAAACTATAATCTCTTCAATATATTAATTTCATGATTTATATAATGGTTATATCGTTACTCACCATCTAGGTTATGTTAAAAGTTTATAAAATGGATTTTACATATGATGATGGTTCGAATTACATTGTATCATGAGGTTAAGATGTTAACAAGTTGGTAAAATGCAAAACATCCATTACACACGTATTGATAATTTATAAAAAAGTGTATATAAAGTTAATTGTTGAAAGTTTATTTATAAGTTTATAAATAAATAAATGTGAAATTGTTATTCTTTAACATATTCTTGGACCATATATTTAGAGGACTACAAAATACACAAGTTAAGTGTATTAAAAAAAAATCAAATTAAGGACTGTAGTATTAAATCTTGATAAAAGTTATAAAAAAAACTAATATATAAATAATTATATAAATGATTTTATATATAAATAAATATATATAATATATATATATATATATATATATATATATATATATACACATATATATATATAAACTCAAACAGTTTGCACTATCTATTTTGATTCGAATTTTTATATAATCTGGAAGTATTTTATAAAAATAGTACATCTCATAAGGATCGTAAGCATATAAAGAACTTGAAAATCCAAATTATAACGAAGAAGTTACGCTATTTACAAGTTTACGATAAAAAATATTTTTGTAAAAGTAATTTTATAAAAATATGTTACTGTTCATGACAGTGAGCTATTGGAAAATATTTTTCTTAGATAGAGCTTTTAATTACGAAGACATGAACATAAGAATCGCTAAAAACCGAATAAAAACAAATGAGTTATGATTTTTACGAGATTACAACAATTAATTATATAAAAGTAATTTTATATAATTTTACAAAAACAGTAAAAGTTACTGTTCTTAAGTAGCTAAAATATTATAAATATAATATTTTGATAGATTTTCTTAATACGAAGCCGTGGGCATAAAGAACGTATTAATCGGAGTTAAAACGAAAAAGATATAAGGTTTATAAAACCTTATGCACTATTTTTATGAAATCAATTAAAATAATTATATAATATTATTATATAATTACATAAAGGTGTTAAAACAATTATTATTTATAAACGATCAATTGTTAGACGAATATAACATTCTTTTTTACAAACACAAATACATGAACATTATTTTACAAAGTACAAATTTATATTGTTTAGTTTTATAAATTAAACAAACATGTTTAGGTGGTGATATAACTATATAGAATTATATGTTATTAGTTATTCAAAGTACGTAGTACTCATACGACCTATAGTTAATTATGTTGCATTTGGACTATCCGTGATGTTTCACTCATTTGATTGTGTAATAAAAGTTCATTCATTAAGGTGAGTTTATAGCCCCCATGTTTTACTTGTTTTACATATATTTTTGGGGTGAGAACATGCTTGTTTACAAATTTATTTATGTGGTTGATTCAAACTCATTACATGTTCATTTACAACTCGTTTACAAATTGATTTACATACTCATTTACATATCTCACGATATGATACAATACTTGATTTCATTTTTGGACGCAAGTGGACATTTTAAACTTGATTACGTGTTTGCCTAAGTAGCGATAACCCACTGAGCCCACTATCATGAACTGTCAATTACTGGATTGTAAGCATGAATGTTATAAATATATCTATTTGGGATTGACATCCTTGTTCGGGTGAGTCATGCGCACTGTGTCGGTTTGCCGGACAACGGACGTATACCATGTTGGATTTGGGATGTTTTGGGTTTAACATCATCACGGGCAATGTTGGCAATTTATATTGCAAGTCATACATGTCGAGCTTCAGTGTCATGAGATTAGGGAAACGTAATTGCATTTTGTGATAGTAGTATGTGTTGCTATATCACGGAGAAAATCTTGCGGTCCACACCACTTTTACTAAACGTCACTGATTGGTAAACACTTTTTATGGTACTGCGAGTGAAGCAGTGGACAATACATTCATTTGATCCTAAATTTACAACTACATTTTGGGATATTGTGTACATCACAATTTCATACATACTCTTTGAACAATTGCGGTCCAACTTTCATACGTACATTTTTGTGACTATTTAAGGATTGAAATCGTCATGCATACTTTACAAATCTATGGTTTCAACATACATTTTTGCGACTATTATAAGGGTTGAAATGGTCATACACACTTTTCAAATCTTTGGTTCAACAGTTATACTTAAACAAACCTATGAACTCACCAACTTTATGTTGACACTTTTAAGCATGTTTTGTCTAAAGTGAATTAGATGCTTGGCTTACTTAACGTGCATTGGAGACTAAACAATACAAGATTTCTTTTCAAACGACACGTTTAGAGGTCGTTCTCTCATAGCTTGTGCAAAAGTACTCATGAAGTAACACTCCTAGATATAATTCCGCTGTGACCCAATTTGGGGGTGTTACAGATTGGTATTCAGAGCCAAGGTTATAGAGAACTAGGTTGCATATTTTACCTAGACTATAACCATTTTCACAAACATTGCATCACATCAAACTTTTCGTGTGCATATACACTACTTGTTCACGTGCTTATACAACATACATATATATACGTATACATTCCCTTACGTATATCTTACAATTATTTATATAAATACTTAAACATTCCTCAAAACATTACAAGTAACACGATGGTCCAAAAACCCTTACACAACTTTAACATATCATCCCACAACATTTCATCTTTGGAGCACGGCTTAGAGAACTAAACTAATTTTATTTTATCACTATGTGATTTTGAAGAAAATGCCTCCAAGAAGAGGAACCAGAACCGCCACCGCCATCGCCACCACCCCAATGACTGATGTTGCTATTAGGGCATTGATAGCCCGAGGTGTGGCTGATGCTTTGACTGAACACGAAATTCAAAGAAACACTAACCTCAATGGCGATGGAAGCCAAGGTTCTGGAAGTGGTATTATGAGACTTGTGCGCCCTACTCGTGAGTGTACCTACAGTGACTTCCTCAAATGTCAACCCCTGAACTTCAAGGGTATTGAATGGGAGGGGAAGGGAAAAGGGAAAAGGAGGGGGAAGGAGTCATGTTGGTCTAACTCAGTGGTTTGAATGAATGGAGACTGTCTTCCATATTAGTAATTGTGCAGTCGAGAACCAAGTCAAGTTTGCTACTTGCACTCTTCTTGGTGATGCTTTAACATGGTGAAACTCCTATGTCAAGACAGTTGGTCATGATGCTGCTTATGGCATGCCCTGGAAAACTCTCTTGAAGATAATGACTGCCAAGTACTGTCCAAGAAGTGAGATCAAAAAGTTGGAGATCAAAATCTTAAACCTGAAGGTAAAGTGTACTGACGTTGTAGGTTATACCCAACGCTTTCAGGAATTAGCATTGATGTGTGCGGTGGAGAAACTTTCCCGAGGGGGAATCTGACTGAGGTGGAGAAGGGATGTAGGGTGGGACTTCCCATACATGATTCAAGGAAATGTGATGTCGGCTAGGCTGAAAACAATGCAAGAAGCAATCGAGCTAGCAAATGATTTGATGGGCCGAAGGTTCGTACCTATACTAAGAGGCAAGCTGAAAACATGAGGAAATTTGATAACAACAACCAAGCTCAACAACAACTTCCCAAGAGGCCGAATGTGGCTTAAGCTTACGCCACTGGGACTGGTGAAAGGAAGGAGTATGCTGGAACTCTTCCATTATGCAACAAGTGTAAGTTTTACCATAATGGCCCGTGCACAGCAAAGTGCGCGAACTGCAAGAAAGTTGGCCATTTGAAAAACGATTGCTGGAATCCTACTGCTACTAGCAATCAAAGGACCATCACTTGCTATGAATGTGGGAATCAAGGGCACTACAAGAGTGATTGCCCGGAATTGGAGAATCAAAACCATGGAAACCAAGCTAAGGTACTGAAGCACATGGAATGGTGTATGCCTTAGGAGGAGAGAAACAATCAAGTGACCTGACGTACATGGATTATGACATCAAAATGCTCAGACTATGGTTTCCTTAGGATTCTCGTTGTACTTTCGCTTAAATTTCTATTGTACCGAATGATTTCAAATTATCTATCAATTAATGTATCGTAAAAATTTCGTCAACTTTACTTTAACTTTCTATTATGCAAGCCAAATTGTAACACAATTTTGACGAAAATGAGCATCGCATCTTTAGCCCTCAAATATACATAGCCTGATCACCTATGTATAATTCAGGAAAGTACCATGCCATGTTGAAAAGTAGTAACCATAAAACTTTTGTTAAAAAACAAATTTTCTACTTATATTCTCGAAGGACAACCCACCGACAAGTTCAACCATCATCAAGGAATTGAGACCCGTACCAATGTGATTCCACCTTAAAATAGCAAATTGACTTAGCACGTATTAGGAGGATTAAGACAAGTATATACACATCTTCATCAACACTATTCTGAAAGGAAACCCAAACTGAATTGCGGGACGCAATTCTTTTAACATGGGGAGACTGTAAAAACTCACATTTTCACATATTTCTACATCAATAAATATTCAATTATTTAATTTTAACTTTTACGCGTTCACTTTAAATTTTCATCGTTTAGCTAAATCGTGTAAACTAAAAATCAACGTTCAACGTAAACGGGCATCAAGCAAATAAAAGTTTCATCAAGTAAGTGTTATAAAGTTATTAGGATGATAATTTATAACTTTACGCTTTTTTTTATTGGTTACGTAAAACGTCTACGTAACGTAATAAAACCTTACTTTTGCATGCATGGCAAACCATAAACTCATATATACTTCAACAAATACCGACCAATACATATTTATCAAAGTTTTATAAAATCTAACCCCTCTCATCCTTCCCATAACCGGATTCCATGTGTAAACAACCATTCATGCTTGAAATTAAACCAAATAAGCCAACAACTATCCACTAACATCATATAAACTAGTATTTCCTTTAACTAATGGATCAAGAACTCAAATTAGCTTCATCTTGACTCCCCTACACCTTCACATGGACGGTTATAAGCAAGAACACAAACAAGGCATGCACAAGACCTTTAAATCATTCTTACATCTTACTTACACCAAACATGTTTGGTCTTATACTTACCATACTTGTTTCCTACCTTTACAAGCCCTAAATGAATATTAAAACTCCATGAAACATGCTTTGTTTGTCTCTAAAACCGGACACAACCTTAAGGGATACCAAAACCATTTGAGAGTTATGTAAATGGTATTTTACTTCAAGTCTTGCTATATATAGTAACCATAAAGGTGAAGCAAACTCACATACTATAACAACCCGTAATTTTCATAAATGTAAATATCCATCTATTAAGTTAGATGATGTACAATCTATCAATTATATATGAACTCACCTTTTTCAGGGAAATTTTTTGCTTTATTACATTACATTACTTACTTTGCCAATATCTCAATGTGCAACATTTCTTGCATAACTAAAGTTAACGGGCTCAGGCAACCTATCTATGGCAATCCTATCTTCATATATGTCAAGCAATCATCATAATATATCAAGTCAATATCATAATATCATTTTTACAAAGTACATTATTCCTATAATGTACCATTCGTAACGTTATATCAAAACGGGCTTTAAACCATTATCGGATGCCTCTAAACCCTAATTCCATGAAGGATTAACATCTAAAGTGAATGCACAAGCTACTAAAGCATATGTACAAGCAATATAACATCTCATTTGAAATATAAAATCTTTTCAAGTCAAAGTACAAGTCTCTAAAAGCTCAATGTACAAGTCATTAAGCATGATCTCCAAAATAGCCGTTTTACCACCGTTTTCATTCTAATTTCTACACCATTACTTGTGTGAAAGCTAATACACTCAATATACAATGTTTAAACCCTAATTATTCTATTCATAAGCTTTCATATCTATTTTTACACTCAAAACCCTAATTCAAAACCCTAGACCCTAAAACCGAACTAGTTTCTAAACCATGACTCGTTTCTTCGTTTTTATCCATTGTAAACCTAAACAATACTTAAATAAGTAATCAATAACATAAATTACAACATTCTCAATCACTTTCCATCATCATTTCACCATATTAACAACAATGTACAAGAAACAAAGCTAGAAAACCCTAATTGTGCCCTAATTGTAACTTTGACCCGTTTACTCATTTTCTACCCCATTTTAAACCCAAACCACCTATCCAATTTTGATTATAATCCTTTAATATAATTCCCAAAGGATCAGTAACCAAACATTCCTAATCAAATGTAAACAGAAATAACAAGCTAGAAAACTTAACCTGAGAACCTAATAAGCCCTAAATGTACCCGTATACACCTTTCTTTCATTTTGATCCATTTTTACCAATCTTTTTGCAATCAAGCACCTCCATGACTAATCTAATTCATTCATAAGCAGCTTACAAGCACCTCACACAAATATCTTTACCTTATATAGTTTAAAAATGGCACATGGTCTTCCTTTTTCTTCTTGTTTAGCCGCGGCAAGAATGGGTACACATCTCACCAATAGCTAGTTCTAGCTTTAACCAACACACCTCTACCCTCCTCATCATCCGCTAGCTATTATGTGTCAAACCAATCATACAAGTCCTGAAGCTTAAGGGTCATTTTACCTATAAATAGCAACCTAAACCATTCATTTTTTCTTCATCCCCCACTTCCTCCTCTATAACCCTTACATAGAAGCAATACTTTGCTCTAATAGATCCTAAGTGATCTTAAGAAGGCTTAAGTTCAGAAAGGAAGCAAAAGAAACCAAGAAACAAAGCCTCGGAGTCTTATTACTGGACAGTACGAAGTAAACTGTCCCAATTCCCAACCCATTTCTAACTATAAGCTCAAGAACCAGGTCTCTAAGCATATATACTGTATGCATTACCTTTATAAGATCATATTATCAGCTAAAATCATAATATAAAAGCTTTTGAACCTTCAAAAAACCTAAGTGTTATGCCTTTTTGATCCAAAACCGTACACCCGAAACCCTAATTTCATGTTTTTTACTTAATCTATAAGCCAAGCTTGTAAAATATTGTTATAATCTATCCCAATAAGCTTAACTAACATTAAAATAAGTGCTTTGATAAGTCATGAAAGAAATTTGAGCTTAAAACTCGCCCTCCGTTTTTTCAATTTTAATCCCCTAGATTAGACCGTTTACTTTCTAGCTTAACGAATCGTTATTTTAAACTTTCATTATGTTAAAACTTCATATTTTAGTTTTATAACTTATAAATGTCTATTGAAATATTAAAATAAGCTTGCATGGCAATTTGGACATGTTTTGTAAATATTATCCATGCAAGGGGTATATATCGTAACTTTCAGAAACTTATAACAAAAGTTGCTAAAGTGTACATTTTATCAAAATTATAACTACAAGATCAATGATGTCACTTTTTAAAAGTACAATGTTTAACTTGGTAAAATCTTTTTAAACTTGAGGGACCAAAGTCGTAAAAGTGTAAACTCCAAGGGTATATTCTGCCACTTTTCAAACTTAAGGGTCTAAAATGTAACATTTTGAAAAAGTATAAAAACACGTATAAAACATTACAAGACATAACTTTAATTAACGCTTGACGTGCTTAACGTTTCCATATATTAAATAAAATGCTTAAAACTGCTTATGTTAATAACTTATATATAATTCTCACGATGTGCTTTCAAAATCATGTCCCGGATTCATATCATACCAAATACTAGGGAGCTTCAATAAGGAGTTTCATCTTGGTATACGTTCTGACTGAGTTGTTTGGGTTTACGATTTAAAGTGCCCTATCACCTCCAAACGTGTTTACTCAATGACTTCTTGAATTATGATGGCCGGATCGGTGTATGATAATTTTAATATCAAAACCGACATCAATGTAAAAAAACTTATATATTCAATCAAACTAAGACTTGCCATATTAACCCAGGTTGCCCGTGTTGAAGCCGTTACTCTCATTCCCTATACATTAGCTATCAATTTCCCTATAACTGTTCAGGTGAGTCCATAGCCTCGCATTTCAATATTTCAAATGTTTTATAAACCCGTGAGGGGGATACATGCTATAAACATGAATGCAATTATTTCTGTATGCTATTTCAATTTACTATTGCCTAAGTAACTGCTTTGCCTTTAAGTCCCCATAATCATGAACCGTTAATTACTCTCCGTAGTAAGCGCGAATGATGTGAATAGATCTATTTGGGCTGGACTCCCCATTGGTGTACCCAGTTACGTGTAACCAATTTCATATCATTAGAAATCACGCGGGTATTTTGGCAAAGGTACCCGCAGGGGCTATAACGTATCACCATACCCTAAGGCTTCGGATTCATGAGCTGATGGCAATAATAAATATGTTTTTCAATACCCGGTGTATATCAACGTAACCCGAATATTGTATTTGCATTCAAATTATATTACTTAAACCTATGGATTTCACTCAACCTTTGTGTTGACTTTCTAGCATGTTTTGTCTCGGGTAACTAATGGCACGGAGTGGCAAGGACTTGATGATGGAAAAACCGTTATCATTCAAACTTTATTGTATAGATTTTGGGAACCTCTCGTTTGTAAAAACTCTAAAGAAATAATGAATGATAACTTATTTTCATAAACGACTCTTTTTGATTCGTTTTCTATGATTATGACTGTTGTACCTTGAAGTAATACCCTAGATTAGCTTCCGCTGCTATATGTAAAAATGGGGGTGTTACATATTTGGTATCAAGAGCCAACATTATAGAGAACAAGGTTAAAACCTTAACTATAACTACTTTTCTTTTTCCATCCAAGAAAGTCCTCCGTGCCGCTATATCTCCCGGAATGGTATGTAAAGTTACATAACTATTATATTACTAAATAAATAACTTATGTTATTTACTGATGGGTTGTTAAGCAGAACGATGTCTTCCCCCAACCATCCTACTGCCAATTTAGAGGATGCCTTTTCTTCCAATTTCCCAAACTATGTTCCCCCGGCTTCTCCGGATTATATCCCGACCTCTCTAGGGAAAACTTACTCTAGTGCTTCCAATTCATTTGGAATTATCCCGCTAACTTCACCGACCCTTTCGTTATTTCCCGATGATCCTTACATGAAAGCTTTACAAGCTTTCTATACTGAAAAATCACCAATCCCGTCTCCAATTATCATACCTCCTAAAACTCAAGAATTCTTTCTTCCAGAAGGACTTCTTTCACCAACAAAATCATCTTCTTCTACCCCGTTCCAACCTCAAACTTTTGAAATTGGCGAAACCTCTCGAAAATCAACTATCGAGCGACATGAAGAACAAATCCTGGATATCTTAAATAGCCTAGATGCAATCCCTATCGAACGTATCAAGCATATTGAAAATGGAATCGAAGGCCTCGGAAAAGGAACTGTAATTATTCAACGAGATTTTGATGCTCTGGAAGCCGAACTTCAGCAAGCTCATACTCAGATTTCCAAACTCCAGAGAAAGCAAATAGGATGCAACCATAAAATTTCTCTAGCCCGCTATAGGATTGCTGAATTGGGAGAAGTTATCAACGACATGGAAACTCGTCACCAAGCAGACATAGAAAATCTCATGAACTCCATCATCGAACTCCAGAACCGCATGGAATGATCATCCAGTTTCTAGTTTAAATTTCAGTTTTTAGCTTTAACCTAGCCACGGGATGTGTGGTATAAATAAAAACACTTGTCAAATCTTGACTATGTATAGTACTAAGGCAAGTTGTTCTTAAATACAAAGGCAATCCCGTTATCTACCTTGTTGTTTCTTACCACTTTATTCATCTCATCATTATTCATCATTCATTCATCATTCATCCATCGTACATTCATCATCATACCATAACCTTTAGATATCACCATTGTTAAAAATGCTTAAATGAAGCATTATTCTTTAAGCATTTCAAAAATAAGCATTTCTCTTTAATCATTTTAAAGAAGAACAAGCATTATACTTGTGATATCATTCTTATTACGTGTTATCTTTTGTTGGTAGAATGCCTCCAAAAAGAGCATCAACAACGGAAGCACCGGCTATGACTCAAGATGCCATTAGAAAGTTAGTTGCTGATAGTGTCACCTCGGCTCTAGAAGCTCAAGCTGCGACAATGGCAAGTGCTAGTAATCCCGACAGGAACACCGGTCCTACTGGAACTCCTGCAGTGAAAACGGGAAACTACAAAGAGTTCATTAGCTGTCAACCTTTCTACTTTAATGGTACGGAAGGAGCAGTAGGCCTTATTCGCTGGTTTGAACGAACCGAATCAGTATTCTCTCGTAGCAGATGTGCCGAAGAAAACAAAGTAACATTTGCTATTGGTACTTTAACTGACGATGCCTTGTCCTGGTGGAATGCATATGCCCAGCCTACGGGAATAGAGCAAGCCAATCAAATCACCTAGACTGAGTTAAAAAGGCCTTTGACAAACAAATATTGTCCCCGGACTGAGATCAGAAAGATGGAAGAAGAACTTTACAATCTGATTATAAAGGGAAATGATCTTAAACCTTATATTAGAAGATTCCAAGAATTAATGGTTCTAAGTCCAAACATGGTGCCAAACAACGATAAACTCTTAGAAGCTTTCATTGGGGGACTACCTCGAAGCATTGAAGAAAATGTTACTGCCTCTAAACCTCAAACTTTAGAGGAAGCCATCAACATAGCCCAAAGGCTAATGGATCAAGTAACTAAGCATGCTCCAATGCAAGTATCGAGTGACAACAAAAGAAAGTTTGACGACAGAAGAACTTTCAACAACAGCTCCCACAGCAATAACAACTATCGCAACACCAACAATCGCTACAACAATCGTCAACAACAAAACCGAAGGCAAGAAGCTGGTAGAGCCTATGCGGTATGCCAGAGATCTCCCTTTGTGTAAGAGATGCAATTTCCATCACAACGGACCTTGTACTGGCAAATGTAATATTTGCAACAAGGTGGGCTCCCCCATCTTGGCAAGAATGCCAAAAACAATGACTGGCCAACTACTGGAAGTAATCAAACTACTAGTAACAGTTGTATGTTTGCCTATGGAAAAAAAAAAGGGCATTATACAAATTAGTGCCGAAAGACCAACATCAATGCCCAAGGAAGAGCCTACATGCTGAAAGATAGGAATGCTCAACAAGACCCGAATGTAGTTATGGGTATGTTTCTATTAAATCAGCATTTAGTCAAAGTATTGTTTGATTTTCGGAAGCTGATAGAAGCTTTAATATCCATAAATCTCTTGCCTCTAACGCTAAATATTACGTTCTATTACAATAGATACCTTTTATGATATCGAAATGGCTGACGGAAACTTAGTAAGCAAATCACTGTTATTAAAGGCTGCACTTTAACCCTGCTAAATCAACCTTTCGAAATCGATCTCATGCCAATTAAACTTGGTAGTTTCGACGTTGTCATCGGTATGGACTGGTTATCCAAGTATCATGCCAAAAAATTCTATGTGACGAATATGTCGTTCACATTCCTATCAACGGTGAAACTTTAATCATTCGAGGTAATCGAAGTAAAACTCGACTAAATCTCATATCCTGTATAAAAACCGAAAGTATATATCCCGAGGTTGTCAAGTTTTCATGATTCAAGTAATGGAGAAGAAATCAGACGAGAAAAGACTAGAAGATATTCCCGTAGTCAAAGAATTTCCAGATGTTTTTCCTGAAGATCTACCTGGTTTCCCTTCCCATTGCCAAGTAGACTTCCAAACGAACCCTTAATCCCCGGAGCAGCACCTGTAGCTCGAACACCTTATAGATTAGCTCCTTCAGAAATGCAAGAGTTATCTAACCAACTTCAAGAAAACAACCGGAACGAGGTTTCATTCGACCTAGTAATCGCCTTGGGAGCTCCTGTCTTATTTGTTTAAAAAATTAAGGAAAACGGATCTTTCATAAGTGTGTATTGATACTGAGAGTTGAACAAACTTACCATAAAGATCGTTATCCATTTACATTCAATGATCGATGACTTATTCGATCAACTTTAAGGTTTCAAGCGTTTATTCAAAAAATAGACTTAAGATCAGGTTATTCATTCAACTGAGAGTTAAGGGGAAGAAGACTTTCTAACGACTGCCTCTTTCAGAAAGAGATAAGGTTCACTATGAATTTCAAGGTTTCATGCCATTTTGGTTTAACAAAATGCATTGTTGTATTCATGGATCTCATGGAATCGTGTGTGATAACCATATCTGGATAAATAAATTCGTATAGTGTTTATCGTATGATATTCTTATCTATTTCGTAACGATGAAGATAATGCCAAATCATCTAAGAATTATACTTGGAATTACTCCGAAAAGGAGAAATTGTAAGCCAAGTTCTCTAAATGTGAATTTTGGATTTCATATCGTGCAATTTTTGGTCATCTCATCGATTAGTCCAAGGACTATCATGTTTGGACCCTGCAAGATTAAAGCTGTTAAGAAATTGGACATCTCCACTACACCCACAGAAGTGCGTCAATTATTAGGGACTCAGCCTGCTATTACCGAAGATTTGTCAAAGGTTTTCAAAAATTGCAAAGGCCTTTTGTCCAAATTAACCCAGAAAAACAAGAATTATATCTACGGACGCTAAGAATCAAGAACAGCTTTTTACCCTCCTTAAAACAACAAAACTCTGTGTAGCACCAATCTTGCATTACCAGATGGCATACGATAACTTTGTGTTTAAATTTTGATGAATCTTCTTCAAGGTCTAGGTGCTGTATTAATGCAAAGAGAAAAAAGTCATTAGCTTATGGCATCTCGACAACTCAAACCTCATGGAAGAAATCTATTCTACTCTTGATCTTTTGAGATTAGAGAAGCAGTAATATACGCTCTTAAAATCTAGAAACACTATCTATACGGTACAAAGTGTATAGTATTCATGTTCACAAAAGGCCGCTAAACACTTCTTCGTCAAAAAAGAAGTGAATATGAGGGCAACGCCAATGGTTAGAACTACTCGTAGATATGATTGTGAGATTTGTATCTTCCTGCGTAAGGCAAAATTGTTGTGGCAGATTGCCATTAAGCCGGAAAAAATAAAGAAACAAATCAAACCACTGTGTCTAGAGCATTGATCCTAACCGAAAATCCAAAAATTACCATCTCAAATTTCTCGAAGCTCAAAATGAAAGCCCTCAAGAAGAAAATGTCAAAACCAAAAACCTACGAGGAATGGACAAATCATTTGAAATTCGTCCTGACAGAACTCGTTGTATCAAAAATCGAAGTTGGTTACCACTATTTGGCGGTTTAAGAGATTTAGTCATGAACTGAAGTCTGATTAAATCGAATATTCTATTCACCGGGTTCTGAGAAAAGATGCTACAACGATCTAAATAACTCTATTGGTGGCTAAACATGGAAGGCAATCATCGCAGAATTTGTTTGGCAAATGTTGTCATGTTCCTAGAGTTAAAGCAGAATGTCAAAATCCATCTGGCTTATTGGTACAACCGAAAATTCCTATGTGGAAATGGGAAAGAATAACAATGGACTTTGTTTCAAAGCTACCCAAAACCTCAATTGGACATGACACCATCTGGGTCATTGTCGATCGCCTTACTAAATCAGCGCATTTCATACCCACTCGAGCGACTGATAGTATGGAAACTCTTACAAGGTTATATATTAAAGAAATAGTCTCTCGACATGGCGTACCAATCTCTATCATCTCGGAAACGATAACTTTGTCATTTATTGTGATGGACATGAGTACAGCATATCATCCTGAAACCGATGGACAAAGTGAAAGAACCATCCAAACACTCGAAGACATGCTACGAGCTTGTGTTATAGATTTCGGGATATGGATGGGATTATCATTTTACCATTGGTAGAATTTTCCTACTATAACAGTTATCATGCCATATCAAGGCCAGCACCTGTTCGAAGCCTTTTAAGGACGACAAAAAGTATAGTTCACTGTTTGCTGGGCCGAAGTTGGAGATTCTCAACTTACGGGACCAGAAATAATTCATCGAAACCACTGAAAAGATCATACAAATTCATCAACGCTTGCAAGCTGCAAGAGATCGACAAACAAAAGTTACGCCAATCGTAAGGCGAAACGCCATTTGAATTTCAAGTTGACGATCGTGTTATGTTGAAAGTATCACCTCGCAAAGGTATCTTTTGATTCGGAAAACAAGGAAAGCTTAATCCCCGATACATTGGACCATTCAAAATCCTTGAACCCCCCGGAATCCCTGGCCCCCCGCTGCCCGACCCCCCCCCCCACCCCCCCCACCTCCCACCCCCCCTAGCTTCTTGAAGAAGCTTAGTAGTATCCACAATACTTTCTACGTTTCTAATCTCAAGAAGTGCTTATCCGATGAATCTCTTATTATTCCAATGAAAGAACTTCAACTCGACGACAAACTCAACTTTGATAGAAAGAAACCGTGGAGATTTATGGATCGTGAAATCAAGCAAATTAAAGCAGAAAGTCGTATTTCCTATAGTTAAAGTGCGATGAACTCTAAAAGAGGACCATAAGTTTACTGGGCGCGGAAGAAGAATTGTGCAAAAATCTCATCTATTTTCAATCATCACTTTAAAATCCAATTAAATCTTGGGACGAGCTTTCTGTAAGGATGGGGGACTATAACAACCCGCAATTTTCATAAATTTAAATATCCATCTATTAAGTTTAATGATGTACAATCTATCAATTATATATGAACTCACCTTTTTCAGGGAAATTTTTGATTTATTACATTACTTTACTTTGCCAATATCTCAATAGGAAATCAATTTCTTGATAACTAAATGTTAACGGCTCAGGGCAACATAAATATGGCAATTCCTATCTTCCATATATGTCAAGAAATATTCATAATTTGTAATAGTCATAATATTATATCATTATTACAAAGTACATTACTCATATAATGTGTCATTTGCAACATTATATCAAAACGGGCTTTAAACCGTTATCGTATATCTTTAAAACCCTAATATCATGAAAGATTAACATCTAAAGTGAATGCACAAGTTACTAAAGCATATGTACAAGTAATATAACATCTCATTTGAAATATAAACTTCCTCCAAGTCAAAGTACAAGTCTTTAAAAACTCAATATACAAGTCATTAAGCATGATCTATAAAGCGTTTGTACCTTCTTTTTATTCTATTTCTTCTTCATTCACTTGTGTACAAGCTACTACGCTCAATATACAATGGGTTAAACCTAATTATTCTTATTAATAAGCCTTTCAAATCTTTTTACACTCAAAACCTAAATCCTAATACTGAGCTAGTTTCTAAACATGACCCGTTTCTTGATTTTATATCATTGTTAAACCAAACCAACTCTCAAATAAGTGTAATAACTAAATTACATCATTCTCAATCATTTCCATCATTAATTTCACCATATTAACAACAATGTACAAGAAACAAAGCTAGAAAACCCTAATTGTGCCCTAATTGTAACTTTTGACCCGTTTACTCATTTTCTACCCATTTTAACCCAAACCACCTATCAACTTTTGATTATAATCCTTAATATAAGTCTTAGGATCAGTAACCTATCATTCCTAATCAAATGTACACGAAATTCAAGCTTGAAAACCCTAATTAAGCCCTAATGTACCCGAAATCAAAAACCTTTGCAAAATGACCCATTTTAACTAATTTTCTTGCAACCAAGCACCTCAATGACAAGAACCTTACCTCCCTAGCTGCTTAAAAGCACCTCTCTTCAAATATCTTCATCTTATATAGTATAAAATTGATCACATGGTTCCTTGTTTCTCATTTCTTAGCCGCGGCATGCAAAGGAGTATCCAACTCATTCTAGCTAGTTTCTAGCTTAACCAACACATCCTATAGACCCTCCTCATCACCCTCTAGACCTCCTACATGTCCTAACCAGATTACACAACCTCCCTTGGCCTCCAAGTTCAATTCGCCTATAAATAGAAACCATAACACTTCATTTTTCTTCATCCCCCACTTCCTCCTCTATAACCCTTACATAGAAGCAATACTTTGCTCTAATAGATCCTAAGAGGTCTTAAGAAGGCTCAAGTTCAGAAAGGAAGCAAAAGAAACCAAGAAAACTGAAGCCACGCGTCGTTATTCATTAGGCGTTACCAAGCTAAGTCGATTCTGACCAATTTTCAAGCTATAAGCTCAGGGAAAAAAGGTTCTCTAAGTTTATATCTGCTGTCAAATAAACCCCTTTTCCATAAAAATGGTTCAATATGATCATGCTATAATCATAATATAAACACTTTGAACTCAAACAAAACCTATGTGTTTTAACATACTTTGATCAAAACCGTACACCCGAAACCCTAATTTCATGTTTTTGCTTAATCTATAAGCTAAGCTTGTAAAATATTGTTATAATCTATCCCAATAAGCTTAACTAACATTAAAATAAGTGCTTTGATAAGTCATGAAAGAATTTGAGCTTAAAACCCGCGCGTTTTCATTTTAAAACCCTAATATGACCCGTTTTGCTTCCTAGCTTAACGAATCGTTAATTTAAACTTGTGTTGTGTTAAATCTTCATATTTTAGTTTATTATAACTTATAAATGTCTATTGAAATGTTAAAATAAGCTTGCATGGCAATTTGGGCATGTTTTGTAAAAATTATCCATGCAAGGGGTATATATCGTAACTTTTGGAAACTTATAACTAAAAGGACTATAAATGTCATTTTATCAAAGTTATAACTATAGGTGTCTATTATATCACTTTTAAAAGTACAAAGTTTACTTGGTATATCTTTTAAACTTGAGGGACCAAAGTCGTAAAAGTGCAAACTCCAATGGTATATTCTGCCACTTTTCAAACTCAAGGGTCTAAGATGTAACATTTTGAAAAAGAATAAAAACACATTCAAAACATTATCAGACATAACTTTAATTAACGTTTGACGTGCTTAACATTTCCAGATATTAAATAAAATGCTTAAAACTGCTTATGTTATAACTATCTATTCATTATCATCGATGTGCTTTCCAAAAATTATGTCCCGGATCCCATATCATGCACAATAGTAGGGAGCTTCATATTAAGGAGTTCATATTGGATTACGTTTTGACTGAGTTGTTGGGTTGATGATGTTAAAGTGCCCTAGCTCTCAACGTTTACTGAATGGGACTTCGGAATTATGATGGCCCGAACTGGTGTTATGATAAATTTTTATATTAAAAACCAACATCGATGTAATATCTTACATATTCAATCAAATTAAGACTTGACATATATTACCCCAGGTTGCCCGTGATGAAGCCGTTACTTTCATTCCATATACCTTTGCTATCAATTTCCCTATAACCGTTTAGGTGAGTTCATAGCCTCGCATTTTAATCTTTTTATAAACCCGCGAGGGGGATTACAGCTATAACGGTGAATGCAAAATTATATATGTATGCTATTACAATTTACTATGCCTAAGTAAATGCTTTGCCTTTAAGTCCCATAATCATGAACGTTTAATTACTCTCCGTAGTAAGCTTGGAACATTGTGGAATAGATCTATTTGGGTGGACTCACCTGGTGTACCCAGTTACGAGTAACCAATTGCACATCATTAGAAATCACGCGGGTATTTTGGCAAAGGTACCCGCAGGGGCTATAACGTATCACCATACCCTAAGGCTTCGGATTCATGAGCTAATGGCAATAATAAATATGTTTTTCAATAACGGGTGTATATCAACGTAACCCAATATCGCACTTGCATTCAAATTATATTACTTAAACCTATGGATTTCACTCAACCTTTGTGTTGACTTTTTAGCATGTTTTATCTCAGGTAACTAATGGCACGGAGTGGCGAGGACATGAAGATGGAAAAACCGTTATCATTCAAACTTTATTGTATAGATTTTGGGAACCTCTCGTTTGTAAAAACTCTGAAGAAATAATGAATGATAACTTATTTTCAAAAACGACTCTTTTTTATTCGTTTTCTATGATTATGACTGTTGTACCTTGAAGTAATACCCCAGATTAGCTTCCGCTGCTATATGTAAAAATGAGGGTGTTACATCTGGTGTCTCATCCTTAGATCTTAGAAAATGATTCCATATGTATCGTGAGTAGTTATCAACAATTACCAGAGTGTATTGATATCCCATGATGCTAAATGGTTTGATATTGTCACAACTAATATAACCCATATAGATCGACAACATTCAAGAACAAGAAAACATTATGTTATATTATTTGTATGTGATACGTGAACTATCATTCAACGTTCTTCTGTAACGTATAGTGTATGCAACCTTAGAGGTGATTTACTTTAATCACTTAAGGGTTTTGTTCAAGATCAAGAAATCAACTTGTCTTAGATATTCAAGTGATTAAATAAGAAGGTAGTACATTATGTTGTATATTATTTGTGTGTTAATTTAAAAGCATTAAACAAGATACATATGGGACACCTTCCGCTTCGTACTCGTAGTATAAAGTGTTATATGATTGTTAAATCCAAACAAACTGTTGTCTTGGAGGATCATACATCAAACAGGTATTGTTCTACACATAAATTGATCTGTTCATGTTATACAATTAATGCACAACAAATTTGTATACTAATCGTGATGTCTAATTTTTATGGTTTTGAGATCTTTCAACGATAACAGAATTGCAAGTCCTGAAAACAACTATAAATTGTTCATCCACAATGATGTGAAAAAATTTGATGATGCTGCCAACTGTTCTTCCACAATGATGTGAAGAAATTTGATAATGCTATCGGTCGAGATGTTGGCTAATGCTGAATTTAGTTCATAAATGAGAAAAGTTGTTATTATAATTTTTGCATTGTTCTATCTTTGGTTTAGTGTCGCAAATCTACGAAAATTATATATTTATCATACAAAAATTATCAGATATTAAGCTCCGCAGCAACGCGTTGCCACCTAATCCCTCTTTAGTTACAAACACATATTTTTTTTAACAAAATCAACATCCTCAACATCCGGCAACCGCCATATTCTTTGGTATTCGTGGTGCAAAATAATACTTGGTGTTGCTCGGGCACTTGTTTACCTCCATGGGCATTCTCCAATTCGGATCATCCATCGTGGTGTCAAACCTGATAACATTCTATTAGATGACAGTTTAGAACCCAAATTGTTATGTATTTCGCTTGCAGCTTGTTACACAATCGAAAAGCATGGTTGCTTAAATGTTGTTAATTATGGGACCATGTAAGTGAATACCCATTTGTTCGAAAATTGTCGCATCAATTCTCAGTACAAGTACTTATACTGAACTCTTTATATATTTAGCTTTAAAAATAAGGAGTTCATCGGATCCAAAATATATAGGAGTCTCTTACTATAATTCCATTCTAAAACCACAAGGGGTAGCCTGGTGATAAAGGTTTGGGAGTCCCAATATCATATTACCTTTGAATTCTGCCATATGTTGTTGAACTTCTCTGATTTTGTGACCTTCACATTTAGGGTTTGGTTTTTGAAAGTTTAGGTTGCAGGGATGGGTAGGTTAGAGTATTTGACATTATAGTCTAATGTGTAATCCAATGTGTAATGAAAATACAAGAATGTGTAACCGACTACCTGTTAGGGAGGTCAAAAGTTACACAGAATAACCACACAAAAACAATTTACACTGAATAGCCGAAAAAAAGTGTGCTGCACGGAATGACAAATAGTGTCAACTATACTACATTTTTAAGGTATTTGCCCAAAGTTTTAACTTATATTATAACTATATAACAATTACCAATACCGCTTTGGAAAGCGCGCTTTTTTCACCAACCCCGAGGAATCAAATTACGGAAATAGTCCTTGGAGTTATCGGTCTGTTGTGAAGTTAGTCCTTACTGACTAACTTTGCAATGGATTGATAACCCAAGGACTATTTTCATAAAAAAATTTCACCACTCCGCATAAAAAATACACAAAAATAGCCCTTGGGTTATCGTTCGGTTGCAAAGTTAATCCTTAATGACACTATACGAAAATAGTTTTTGGGTTATCGTTTCGTTGCAAAGTTACTCCTTAACGTAAAACCTCGCGCTCCGCGCCGGAGCGCGAGTTCAAAACCTCGCTATATAACATTCAGCAGTACACTCATGGGAGTCGTGAGTTTTTTCACCACTCCCGAGAACCAATTTATGAAAATAGTCCTTGGGGTTATCGGTCCGTTGCAAAGTTAGTCCTTAACGCAAACCCAAAAACTATTTTCGTATACTCTCGCCGTCCCAAATTTATTGTCCCTTATTGACTTTTCAAGTCTTTTTATTCTAACTACTCCCTCCGTCCCATATTAAGTGTCCATTTTTGACTTTTTGAATTCTTTTTTCATAAACTTTGACCGTAAATATTTTTCTTTATGTTATATAATGCTTAAACAAAATAAATGAAAATTTTACCAATGAATAATACATTCGAAACTCTATCCATTCATATATTTTAGCACTTGAGTATCATATAACATAAGAAGAAATAATTAAGGTCAAAGTTGAAGAAAAAAGACTTTAAAAGTTCAAAATGGACACTTAATATGGGACGGATGGAGTATTACCTTAAATATTTTTGTTGTTATATAATATTTGATGAAAATTATAAAAATGAAAATACATTTAAAAACCAACCAATTCATATATTTTTCATCAAGTATTATAGAATACAAACAAAAATATTTAAGATAAAAGTTGGAATAAAAAGACTTAAAAAGTCAATCGGAGACAATTATTTTGGGACGGAGGAAGTAGTATTTATCACGAAAATAGTCTTTTGGTTATCGTTTCGTTGCAAAGTTTGTCTCTAACGTAAAATCTCACGCTCTGCAATGAAGCGCGAGTTAAAGAACTCGTTATCGAAAAAGAAGAAAAAGCATGAGGTGTATAGTTATTTGCGATAGACAAAATTGGTATTGCCAACCTACAAGATACCATGAGGTGTATGTATACTCGTAAGATATTATTATCTTTTAAAATTTATGTCAATTGATACCAACCAAATTATAAGTCATATATAGAGTATATACGCTAACATACAAGAACTGGCCACAGAATTACTAGTATCAATTATATGAGATGACGTTATACCGATGATCCCAATCGTTGATTAATTATACATGATTCTTATAGCTTGACCATCACACATTCACACATATTGTAACACCCCCAAAATGGCTCGCAGCGGAATAAGGGTCCGGGGCATGTCACATCTTAGATCAATAACACAAGATATATATAGAACGACCATTAAAAGTCGTTTAAAACTGATACATTGGATTTAACAAACATTTGTTACAAAAAGCCCGAAGCTTAACTTCTTCATTGTTCATATTACAAAGATACTAGTTCATAATACATGATTCCCTCAAAATTTTAAATCGTAACCTATCTTTAATCATGTCATCCCAAAATACAAAATCACCAATGTATCGCTTGCACCTTGTGCTTACTGACCTCCTGAAAAACATTGCTTTAAAATGTCAACAATAATGTTGGTGAATTCATAGGTTTGATAAATCGTATAAAGTTGGACCACAAGATTTCCCAAGTGTATGATAAATGCATACAGATGCTGAAATATATAAAATGTAATTACGTTGCTCTAAGCTCATGACACTGAAAGCTCGACATAAATATTATTATTGCAATATATATTGCCCACATTGCCGTATTGATGTTCTAAACCCGCCAACATTCCCTAATCGACAGATATACGTCGTTTGCCTGTGATAGTTAATCACCGAACGGGGTTGTCAAAACCCAATAGATCTATTCATAACACTCTTGGCTCACAGGTCCAGTTAATTGACAGTTCCATGATAATTGCTCAGTATTGTGTTATCGCTACTTAGGGCATAACACGTAATCTTAATATTAAAAGTATCCCACTTGTGTCCAGTTTAAAAAACAATGCCATTGTTTTCCACCCCAAAACTTAAAAACAAAAACCATGTAATATATGGGCTATGAACTCACCTTGAGTTATTGATAATC
Source organism: Tanacetum coccineum (assembly GCA_026074375.1). Lineage (NCBI taxonomy): Eukaryota > Viridiplantae > Streptophyta > Magnoliopsida > Asterales > Asteraceae > Tanacetum > Tanacetum coccineum. The sequence goes on from BQNB010002352.1 coordinate 109,383, forward strand.
AAATATCTACAGAATAGGCGTACATAATGATCGAATGCAACCCTAAATTAAACATAGCTCGATTAAGCACTATAATCGTCTTTGTATTAACTATAACATACATATACAAGTTTGCTAGTTACATCATTACTATCGTTCGGGCTATATAATTCAGAGGTTCATGTAGTGACGTATGAGGAGCTATGAACTTTAAATCGTAAATCAACAACTCGTCGATACGCCACCCAAGAGGCCCTTATTTTGAAACTCACCTTAGTATATATATAGTATTTGATAACCACTTATAATTCTATATAGCTTCATCACGTTCTATTTGTAATTTAGTAAATCGTGTTATAAAGTGGAAAACTTTTATAATTCATCGTCTTTTATAGAAAATTAGCATAACTTTCTCGTTTTTTTAAACCCTGTTTATTCTCGCGTTTCTTATGTAACGCTTTCGTATTAGACGAGTGATCAAAATATTACGTTTTTAAATTTTCAAACATTCTTGTGGTAATAGTGTTGTTAGTTCATAACAGCTATTAAACCTATTTGTGTTTTTAAATTAGCGTAAACTCGTAATTGTAATAAATACTTATCCGTTTTTTAAATCCTGATTTTAGCGGATTACCTTGTGGCATTGTCTTTGTTATTGAAAGATTATTATCATATTTTATAAAGTTGGGTCTGCTGATGAATAGTAACTTTTACTGTTCATAGTTTATAAAATTACTTTTATAAACTCGAATTATCGTAAACGTCGTATTTATTCGTTTTAGCTCCGTTTTTAGTAATTCTTTCGAGCACGTTCTCGTAATTGAAATTTATATTTATTTATGAAGTTTACAAAAATTAATGTTTATAATTATCGTTGTAATAAAAATTTAGAAATCGTTGTTATAAAGTGAAAACGTTTATAATTATCGTTTTAGTAAAATTAGCATAACTTTCCCGTTTTAAACCCGTTTCTCGCGTTTCTTATGTACACGCTTTCGTATTAAGACGAGTGATCAAAATATTACGTTTTTAAATTTTCAACATTCTGTGGTGAATAGTGTTTTTACTGTTCATAACAGCTATAAACTCTCTTATTTGTGTTTCTAAATTAGCGTAAACTCGTAAATGTAATAACTTATCCGTTTTATATCCGATTTAGCGATTCTTTCGAGCATGTCTTTGTTATTGAAAGATTTATCATATTTTATAAAGTTGGGTCTGCTGATGAATAGTAACTTTTACTGTTCATAGTTTATAAAATTACTTTTATAAACTCGAATTATCGTAAACGTCGTATTTTATTCGTTTTAGCTCCGTTTTTAGTAATTCTTTCGAGCACGTTCTCGTAATTGAAATTTATATTTATTTATGAAGTTTACAAAAATTAATGTTTCTGTCATGAACAGTACTTTTTGATAAAAATACTTTTTCATACAATTTTAAGTATATAAACTTGCGTAATTCATAACTTCTTCGTTTTTAATCAAAAAATTACGTTTCTTATTGTTTTGGAATCCTAAAATTATGTATAATTTGTTAAAAATACCAAACTTTCTGTTTTATATAATTTTTATAAAAGTTATTTTATAAACCCATTTAATTAACGTATAACTCGTAATTAACGTATCTTTTTCGTTATTAATCCAGTTTTTGAGTTTCGTATCTTTTTGGAATCGTCATGAGGTGTAATATCTTTATAGTTCATAATATGGCGGTCATAGGACACGAACCAAAACAACCCCTAAATGTCTTTTTGAGTTTATTTGTATAACTTTGTTTTTTATAACTTACTTTAGAAGAAGGCCCCGGAATCGTTATTCTAGGCGTACGAAGCTAAATGTCCCGATTCCGACCCATTTCTAAGCAATAAGCTCAAGACCAGGTTCTCTAAGCTTATATTTTGTATTCATACCTTTATAATGTTCATATGATCATGCTAAAATCATAATATAAAGCTTTGAACTTAAAAACCTATGTGTTATACCTTTTTGATCTAAAATCGTACACCCGAAACCCTAATTTCATGTTTTTGCTTGATCTATAAACTAAGCTTGTAAAGTATTGTTATAATCTATCCCAATAAGCTTAACTAACATTAAAATAAGTGCTTTGATAAGTCATGAAAGAATTTGAGCTTAAAACCTGCGCGTTTTCATTTTAAAACCCTAATATGACCCGTTTTGCTTCCTAGCTTAACGAATCGTTAATTTAAACTTGCGTTGTGTTAAATCTTCATAATTTAGTTTATTATAACTTATAAATGTCTATTGAAATGTTAAAATAAGCTTGCATGGCAATTTGGACATGTTTTGTAAAAATTATCCATGCAAGGGGTATATATCGTAACTTTCAGAAACTTATAACTAAAAGGACTAAAATTGTCATTTTATCAAAGTTATAACTACAAGGGTCTATTATGTCACTTTTTAAATTACAAGGTTTACTTGGTATATCTTTTAAACTTGAGGGACCAAGGTCGTAAAAGTGCAAACTCCAAGGAATATTCTGCCACTTCCTTTCAATCAAGGGTCTAAAATAGTAACATTTTTGAAAAAGTATACAAACACAAACAAAAACATAACAAGACATAACTTTAAGTTAACGATTGACGTGTCTTACATTTCTAGAATATAGAATAAAATGCTTAAAATGGCTAATGTTAAACACTATATATGATTCATCATCACATGTGCTTTCCAAAAATCAATGTCCCGATTCATATCATACCACAATACAGAGCTTCATAATAAGGAGTTTCATTCTTGGTAATTACGTTTCTGACTTAGTTGTTGGTTTATGATATTAAAGTGCCCTAGCTTCTCAAACTTTTACTGAATAAGACTTCTGAATTATGATGTGCCGAACGTGGTGTTATGATAATCTTAATATCAAAATCAACATCGAAATTCAAAAATTACATACTCAATCAGAACAAAAACCTAGACATAATATTCCCAGGATGGTTGTAGACAAGCCGTTACTATCATTTTCATATACATTGCTATCAATTCCCTATAACAGTCCCAGGTGAGTTCATAGCCTGCTGCATTTCAATCTTTTTATAAACCTCGAGGGGGATACATGCTATAGTAAATAAATGCAATTATTGTTGTATGCAATTTCAATTTACTATTGCCTAAGTAACTGCTTTGCTTTAAGTCCCCATAATCAATAACCTATAATTACTCTCCGTATTAACGCGAAGTGCGAATAGATCTATTTTGGTGGACTCCCCCGTTGGTGTACCCATTACGATTAACCAATTGCACATCATTAGAATCACGTGGGTATTTTGGGGAAAAGGTTCCCGCAGGGGCAATAACGTATCACCAAACCCTAAGGCTTCGAATTCCCATGAGCTTAATAATGGCAAAAAAATAAATTGTTTTTCAATACCGAGTGTATATCAACGTAACCCGTATATCGCACTTAAACAAAAAATTGCATTCAAATTATATTACTTAAACCTATGGATTTCACTCAACCTTTGTGTTGACTTTTTAGCATGTTTTATCTCAGGTAACTAATGGCACGGAGTGGCGAGGACTTGAAGATGGAAAAACCGTTATCATTCAAATGTTGTATTTTAGATGTTGGGACCTCTCTTTGGTAAAAACTCTGATGAAATAATGAATGGTAACTTATTTTCAAAAACGACTCTTTTGATTCATTTTCTATGATTATGACTGTTGTACCTTTGAAGTAATACCCCAGATTAGCTTTCGCTACTATATGTAAATATGGGGGTGTTACACCAAAGGACTTCGACTCGTCCAAATAAGTACCATTTCCGAAACACAAACGCCAGGACGAAAATTGTTATCATGGTTACACAATTAACCAATATCAAATATAAGGTGATCGTTCTCGTATCAATCTTTTTATCTCGAAAAGGGTCTTCCATGCGATGGTCAAATAACCAAACAACTAGAGTGATAACACTCATAGGCGAGTTGCTCCTAGGGAAACTAATGACGTAATCCGTCTAATCGAACATCTTCAAGAATGAAACGTTTAAGTAAGAGGTTTCCACGATAGAAACGATGTCAATCCACATAGTGGATGAGAAATAGTCGTTTGCAATACGCACGGTAGGGTAAGGACAAAACACTGTGCATTTCTATTTTCGACCCTAATCTCTCTATAGTCATGTTGCATCCATGTCGTTTGAGTATCCACAAATCATCCAAGTCTCGCCCATCCCCGAGTGAATTCTTCAAAAGTATTAAGCCATGCATCAACTTGAAGCATAATTTCACAACTCATCAAACAAGAACTGTCATGAAATCAAGGTAGAAGTTGGTAAAAGGCCCAACATTTTTGAAAAATTGACTTAACTTTGAGATTGCTTAGAAACAAAATCTTGAATCACTGAATAAGGTGTTTGCGAACAAACAAAGAATGATTACATTAGAAGCCAAAACGGCTGGCTTAATATCATGACGAAATAAAACGGAGACGTTACCAAAATATAGGTCGACGTAGCTCTAACAGCGAAGAACGAACGTCTCTACATGTCGTGCATATATAGATCACCTGCTGCTCGCCTTGAGTTCTTACTCGGAATCTATCAACGAGTCCTTCTCAAGTTCTTATGTAAGGTAAAGGTAAGGAAAGTATTTAAGTGCACGTTTTGACTCACTCGCAACATCATTAGCTCGCGAAGACGATCTATGGGACATATTGTGACTATAATGGTATCCAGGATGACAAGGTGCTTAGGGACAGTGTGACACTATAACGAAAGTAACCGATGTGAAAGCAAACTCAGAACATAAATGGATCAATCCAAATAAGCATGATGTACTAAAATCAAATAGTGGACATCTAAAAGCATGCATTGTATGGTACACATAATTCCTATTATGCTTTTTAGTGACTAAAGTGGAAAGTCAGTTTTTAAACTTGTTTAAAATAATGACTATACCCAGTGTTGCATGATACTCCCTGAATTAGACATAGTTGATCAAGTTATGTCTAATTTAGGTCTAATGATGCAACCACTCTCACTAGTCGACTCGTTCCATGTTCGGTGTTTTTAGAAAAAAGAAAATCATTTTAGTTATAGTTTGGATTTTTATTTTTGAAAATAAAACTGGCGTTCTCTATAACCTTAGGCTCTGATTACCAATCTGTCACACCCCACCAAGGCGGAAGCACGAGGTGTAACATATTAATAAACTTCACACAAGGTGACAGATAAAACACCATACATGATTGAGATAAAATAAAGTTATCCGAATTACATCAATACCAAATACAAGTTTAAAGAGTACAAAAGTCAACATAAGTTGTTTTTCTTCCGAACATGGATATCCAAAAAGATAGTAACTTGGAAAAAAGTAGACATCTTGAACAAGTCCAAGTACAAGTACACTAAATTTTTACTTTAGGAATATCACCTGAAAAGCATGATAAAAACGGTCAAGTATCGAAATAGTTGGTGAGCTCACAAGATTATGTACACAAAATATAGTTTTAGAAAGGAGTAGATGTCCGATAATAGTTTGCCAAACACAATGGAAAGTTATCAAAAACTGTTGTCCAAACCAAAATCAATTTCCAAACAAGTTGAGAGTCCAAAACAAATCAAGTTTTCAAAACATTTCTCGTTACCCAAGGTAACGTAACACAAATAAATGTATATGTATGCAATAGTTCATGTGAGGCACTACTTAAACGTATTCAGCCTAACCGTTTCAAACATCCAATCGAGTTCTAGTTGTATAGTATGGCACAAACACTTATTACTATGCACCCTTGTGCGGGGAGTGAGGAGGGGCTAATCTCCTAATAGCGCTATCCATAAGTACTAACATCTCAATCCCGATGAGGGGGATAATGAGTTAAAAGTAGTGGCGGGTTCCAGGCATCAAACAACATACATATTAAGTTCAAAGTTCAACACGTTTCCAAAGTTCAACAAGTTCAAATCAAGTTCCATACATACAAAACAAGTTCAAATATGCTCAAAAGATTAATTACTTAAAAGTAATTGCATAACAAACGACATATCATGCTTTCCACCATAAAACATTTAAAACATGTAAAAAGGGGAATGTGAGAAACTCACCGAAAATAGAAGTATCGATCGAGAAAGTCAACAAAGGAAGAAGAATGACAACAACGATTTCAACCGCGACCTATAATAATAATGGACCGCGCATAAGAAAATATAATTATATGAAAATGCATATTTTGCATAGGTATATATATATATATATATATATATATATATATATATATATATATATATATATATATATATATATATATATTCCGACATACATGTAAATTTTATATCGTAGAATCCATGTGCGCGCCAAACTTACTTACTTATACGCACTAAGTGTTACGTCTTAAGATTTTAATTACATTTTAACCCGTTCCGACTAATATAAAATTTTAATGAAAAATTACCCATTTTGACCCGTTTTAAAAGATTATGATTTTTGACACGACCTACGAGTATATGTCTACTTTTTAGTTGCCGTTTAGTTTTTGTTAAGGTATTTTACGCCTAACCATTTTCTCTAACACTAATTGACCCTTTCTAAAAATTTCGCCATCTTTAACTTTTTAAAATATAAGTTTTTCCTAAGTTTGACTCATCAAAAACGACCCGTCATAAAGCACTTTTAAACTTAACTAGCCTCGCGAAAAAGTAAAACGACATTCTGAGCACCTTTTTAGTTTTACCCGAGACCCGAAACTCAACATAAAATGACGAAAATACCCCTTTCTTAGGTCTGATGTAACTAAAAAAAAGAAAAATGCAGAACATATTTTTAAGCTTTTCGACCCGCTAAATTACGTTTTCATGACTCGGACTCTAAAGCATTTTGATGTAAAACGAAGTTTCGGACAACTTTTTAGTTTTAGCTGAGACCAAAAACTCGACATAAAATGACCAAACTACCCCTGCAAGTTTCTGTAGTAACTTACCTCTATTAAAAAAACGCAGATTTACTTTTAGTTTTAGACCCGTCATTAGGCATTTTTAGACTTAGTTAGCCTCGCGAGAAAGTAAAACGGCCTTCCGAACAACTTTTATGTTTCGGCCAAAGGCCGAAACAGACCAAAAAATGACAAAAATGCCCTTTCGATTTTCTGCAGGAACTACATTTTTTTATATAGTGCTGATTGGAATATTTATAATTTTCTCAACTTCAATTGGCCGCCAAATCTTCGTTTTTGAGAGTTACGGGTCGTGCCTTATATCGAAACGAAGCTTGGAACGTCCTCTATCATAATTCTAAGACTAATTTCAGTTTTAAAAACTTTGAATCACCCAAACTCGACTCGTAATTTTATGCATTAAATGACCCGTTTCAAAACACATCCAAACGCTATTTTCTCACCACAACAACTTCACAAATACTCCCAGCTAGCTTATTTCCTTCTACTAACACCTCAAACCAACAATCTACCTCAAAACATGACATTCAACACAATCTATGGATTCTCGATATCAGATCAAATACATGCATACAATATGTAATCAACTCAACACAAAAACTAACTAGGATACTTACAAAGATACAATGGAATAGTTAGAAGATCAAAACCATAAACCCTTATGGTTTCTTGACCTTGGCCAAACTACACAAACCCAAAACAAAGACCCGAAATTCTTGATTTGTTTCACCAAACTTGTTAGAAACACTTAATCTTGAACCCTTGCAACACTAATTATACCCAATTTGATCAAAACCCTTCAAGATTAAAAATCAAGAAAATCAAAAACATTAGTAACTTGATGCATGGTTGATTTTATTTGAAAAGAGTGATGGGGGTTTATGTAGGAATGATTTAAGAGTGAATGGGAGTGATTAATTGAATTTTTAGTGATGATGATGGTGGTTTTCTTGTTGTGTCGTTCGAACACAGTAAGGGAGGATGGAGATGAATAGATTTTTTTTTAATGTTGTATCTGTGTGTGTATGGTTCGGCTTATATATAAAAAAATGAGTGGGTTAAGTTTACACACGGGCTATGGTTTTTTTTTGTTAGTTAATGGGTAAACAAAGTTTTATAAAAGGGGTGTTTGGTTTCATGTTTTGTAGGAGTAAAATGGGTAATAAGAGGGTGTTTGGTTTAGCTTATTGTTGGAATCAACAAGGGGGAGTGTTTGGTTTATATTTTTATTATTATTATTTTTTCTAAAACTTTGTATCACTTAAATCTCGGTTCCAAACATTGAATTAACCCGTTATAAATCGTATAAACACTATTTTGACGCGGTTTCGGCCAAACGCGAATAAAAGTCAAAAAAAGTTCTAAACTAAAATAATTAAGCTCTCGAAGCTAAAATATAGAATTGTTGATTTCTCGATCGCTAGAACGAATAAATATCCAAAGCTCGACTCGCGAATATTTAAAACGACGATTTTTACTGAATCGACAAAAAATTATAAAATGAATTCTATAAAATTAGAAAATAGAATTTAAAGCTCGGGATAAACATTGACTTGTAGCTCGAGTTGCACTAAAATCAAGCGTTAAATGATAAGAGTAATGTAACCACATAAATATGACTCCAATAAAAATTTAGAGAGTCAATTATCATACGTTTGCTTTCGGTTACTGTCCTCAAAATTGACTGATGTCACAAAATCCCCCAAAGAGTGTTCAATATCGATTTTATCATCACCATTGTCCTTATCCGATTTTAAATCATCAGGATAAACTACGTTGAAAGGAAATAGATCATTAAAGTTTAAAACGTTTTGTTCCTTTTCATAACATTCGGACAATGATGTTTCGTCTTTCAAATTAAATTCATTGATGTGTTGAGGACTTAAAGTGGGTTCAGTTAAGAAATTTAATTTAGACGTTTGAGCATCATTGTAAACAATGGCTGGAAATTCTTTATCAAAATCTTTAAAGTAGTCTAAATCATCAAAATAACTGATCGTAGGCTCGGGTGATGGGAACAAAGGCATATTGACTTTTTCATTATCATTTTCTAAATCCGTTTTCAAATCGTTGACATAAATTATTTTGTAAGAAAATGAATTTTTGTCAAAAATTACCGTGCAATCTTCATCGTCGAATTCATCAAACGATATTCTAAAGTCGATTTCATTGTTGTTAAGAGAACTTACCCTAGGCTCACATGAGAGTGCTGCTTCAGATGTTAACGTGTAGTTAAAGACTATAGCTGGGAATTCAGTTTCAACAGATCTGGGGTCGTGAACGTCTTCATTATCCCAGATCTTACCATACGTAGCAGTTTCCCAGTTATACATCTTACCTCGTCTACAAGCTTTTTCTTCCTCAAGCCTGATATACTCCTCCATAGTAATGTTGGGGTTGTCCATTTTAACCTGTAATAAATTCGCTAGAAATGAAAACTGTCAAATAGCTTAATACGCCGTATTTAGTGAACTGAATACGCCGTATTGATGATAGAGTCGAATGCGCTGTATTGGTTTGAAAAAAAATTATACGCCGTATCCAAGAAATTGAATACGCCGTATTGTTTTGAAAATTTTTTACAGCATACTTTAAATAATGCGAAACACACAAACACACAATATGCAAAAAAATATACAATGCAGAAAATTAAACACACAAAACAAGCATGCAAATATGCAAATTAATCTAAGCTACACTAATCCTAATGGTTAGATCTAATCTAATGTTAAAAACCAAAATATCAAATAAAAATCAAGATTAATTTTCACTCCCCGGCAACGGCGCTAAAAACTTGATGTGTCGTTGTGTGGTGTATATTTTATTGATTCAAGTTTTAAATTTATATTTTGTCGACTAAACCAAAAACAACACTTTAACGGGCAGTGTACCCGATCGGTAGTAGTTTCGTGGTAAGTAGGGTGTCGAACACTTGAAGCGAGGTTAAATCTATCAATTTAATTAATATCTTGGTTATCTAATCTATGTTAATTCTATTCTACTCTAAACCTATGTTAAACCTATGTCAGTCTAAATTCTAATTATAACGGGAAAAGGGGGGTTTTCAGCCTGAGAGACTGGCACGGTTATAACAACCCAAGAATTTTCATCAAATGCAAAACCTATTTTACTATTATCACAATTGTACGGGGAAATTTTTTGCTTTATTACATTACATATATATCTCAGTATGTCTTTAACTAAAGTAACAAGGCTCACGCAACCTATCTATGGCTATCTTGCTCATAATTCCCAACCATACATCACAATATGTCAAGTCCAATATCATCATCCTTTAACAAAGTACATTAATCCCTAAATGTAACCATTCCGCACGTTATATCAAAACGGGCTTTAAAAAACCGTTATCGTATATCACTAAACCCTAATTCCATTGAATGACTAATGTCTAAAGTTGATGCACAAGCCCACTAAAGCAAATGTACAAGCAATATAACATCTATTTGAAATATAAAAAATCTCTTCAAGTCAAAGTACAAGTTCTCCTAAAGCTCAATGTTAATAAGTTCATTAAGCATGACATCTAAAAATAGCGCTTTTAAACCTCTCATTTTCAATTCTAGTTTCATCACCATCACTGTTGTGTACAAGCTGACTACACACAATATAAAATGTGTAAGCACAAATTATTCTATCAAAAACTTTCATACATCTTTTTACAACTCAAAACCCTAAATCAAAACCCTAAACCACTAAAACCGATCTAAAGATTCTAACCATTACTCATTTCTTCAATTATTATCCATTGTAAACTTAAACCAAATACCTGAATAAGTTTATAATAACATAAATTACAACAATATACAATCATAATCTATTTAACATAATCATCATTCTACTCTATTATACAAAAACCAATCCGAAAACCCTAATTGTGCCTAAATAACTTTGACCCGTTTTCTCGTTTCTAACCACTTTATTCTCAAGTAAGCAACCAAGAGTCATTTTAAACCCATAAAATGAGTTTACAAACCTTTATCCATCATTAACCATCCTTGATTCAACAATGTACGAGAATTACAAAGATAGAAAACCCTAAAAGCCTTATATGAACCCTAAATTCCAAGCTACGGCTTATTCTTCCAATTTCAACCCATTTTAACTAAACACAATGATCAAACTTCATTAATAATACTTTATTTAAGCTCTAGGATCTGTAATCCATCATTCCTAATCAAAAGTATACAAAATATAAACCAAGAAAGTCAAGAAACCCCTAAACGAGCCCTATTTGAACCCGTGACCTCGTTTCTTCAATTCTAATCCGTTTTAACCCAAACCAATTGCTAATCTTTGCTAATTACTTTAATACAAGACCTTAACAACCTATTTCATCTATCCTTAATCATTATAAACACAATGTACCTTGGAAAAACCCTTGAACACCACGTCAAGCCTAAAAATGACCCGAACCCCTTTACCATCAGTTTTGACTCCTTTCAAACCATCAAGCACCTCCATGACTAAGATACTTCATTCCTAAGCAGCTTACAAGCACCTCACACAAATATCTTTACCTTATATAGTTTAAAAATGGCACATGGCCTTCCTTTTTCTTCTTGTTTAGCCGCGGCATCACATGGGCAAAACAACTCACCAAAGCTAGTTTCTAGCTTGACCAACACATCTAATAGACCCTCCTCATCATCCTCTAGACTTCCCACATGTCCTAACCAGATCACATAGCTTACCTTGGTCACCAAGATCATTTTACCTATAAATAGCAACCTAAACTCTTCATTTTTCTTCATCCCCCACTTCCTCCTCTATAACCCTTACATAGAAGCAATACTTTGCTCTAATAGATCCTAAGTGATCTTAAGAAGGCTCAAGTTCATAAAGGAAGCAAAAGAAACCAAGAAACGAAGCCCGGGAGTCGTTATTCTAGGCGTACGAAGCCGAAAGTCCTGATTCTGACCCGTTTCCAAGCCATAAGCTCAAGACCAGGTTCTCTAAGCTTATGATCTGCTTTTATAACGTTATAATGTTCATATGATCTTGATAAAATCACAATACAAAGCTTTGAACTTAAAAACCTAAGTGTTATGCCTTTTTGATGCAAAACCGTACACCCAAAACCCTAATTTCATGTTTTTACTTAAACTATAGGTTGAACTTGTAAAGTTTTGTTATAATCTATTCTAATAAGTTATTATAATGTTAAAATAAGTACTTTGATAAGTCATGATAGAATTTGATCTTAAAACCCGCGCGTTTTCATTTAAAACCCTAATTTGACCCGTTTTACTTTTTAGCTTAATGAATCGTTAAATTAAACTTGTGTGTTAGGAATACGAAATTCTTAGAAAAGTCTCGGTCACTTCATAGATATCGGTAGATAGCTCGTCAAGTAATATTTGGAAACTTACATAGGTAACTAGACCAAGGTCCATGGAAAGCCCATGTAATCAAGGCCCATGTCCACCTTATGGAAGTATAAATACCCTCTCCACATATGAAGAGGGTGTTGGTTCTCTTTGTATTTTCCCACATAGTTCAATCAACCATCCATGTTTTCCATTTTACTTTCTCTCTCTAGTTCATCTTTTGTGTGAAATAGTAATTCTTCAATTGGTATCAAGAGCCATGGTTCTATCTTGGTTCCTCAAGTGATTTTTGTTTGTGGTATTTGTATTGAGTTTATTGGTTCGGCTTATTTTTCATTTGGCTTATTTTTCATTTGGTTTACTTTCTTTTGTTTTTGTTTTTTTTTCATTTTTTTCATATCGTGTTACTGTTCCGTATTTAAGATTTCGTATATCATTTCAGTGATTTTGGGCTTACATGTTATTTGGGCTAACGCTGTTCAAACGTTTACAAAATGTTGAAATATTAAAAACGTTTCTACTTATTCACCACTAAAAAAAAAGTTTTGAATTTTTTCTTTCAAATAATAAGCAGCTTCTTATTGTTCATTTTCTAGCTTTTTTCATCATAAGTTTTTCACGTGGCATATACTTTCATATGTTTTTCACTTTTTGCTTATCTTGAAACTTTCTTCACCAACAAGGGTTGACGCTTATTTTCTTAGTTTCATAAGTTTTTTATTTGGTTTTGTCAAAAAGCTCAAAAGTTTCATTTCAAAACTGAAACGTAGCTTATTTCTTGATCTTTCAAGCTTTTGTGGTATCGGTGGCTTAGTCTTGTTTGTACACGGCTGAAACAAAGATAAGAGAAAGGTGCCAACAAGGCGTTTGATATTTTGTCGAACCGAACTAGCAACTTTGTGAAGCAACCGAACGAGTTCAACTCAAGCATAACCGAACGAGTTCAAGACTTCTACAACCGATCTAGTCATTCAGAAACAACCGAACGAGTAACTTTGTCCTTGAGCCGAACGAGTTAGAAAATTCTTGAACCGAACGAGTGGAACACGACTAGGACCGAACGAGTGCATTCTCTTGTGAACCGAACGAGCTACAATAACAAAGAACCGAACGAGTGGAACATGACTAGAACCGAACGAGTAACAATCTAAAGGACCGAACGAATTTTTTTTTGATGTGAACCGAACGAGTCTTTCTAGTTGAGCCGAACTAGTCAACTTGCAAGCACAACCGATCTAGTATTTGTCTTATAAGAGCCGAACGAGTGAAACTATAAAAGAAACCGAACAAAATTTACACGTTTTCACAAATTTTCGGATTTCGGTTTCGAGTGACGGTGCAATACGGGGTGTTTCACTTATACCATCGTGCTCGTGACATCTTTTCGATCATTGTGGTATATTCGGATTTCACCGACGATAACCGCATGAGCTTATAAATCAAACCGAATCAAACGAATAAAAACCGTTTTTTTTATTTTGAAAACGAAGAAGATACAAGGGAGGGAACACGTTTTTTATTTCTTATAATTTGCATTTTACACTTTTGGCCCCTAGACTTCTAAATAGTTTTCAATTTTAACCTCTAGTTTTTTAAAAGTTTACTATTAGTCCATCACTTTAAAACAATTTTAATTTTTACCTTTCATTTTCAATCAATTTTATTTTTAATCCCTCAACTTTAAAATAGTTTTCATTTTTTCATTTAAGTTTTAACTTGCTTATATTAAACCTTTTAATTTCAAACTTTTTCATTTCAAACTTTTAATTTCAAACTTTTAAATAGAACCTTTTAATTTCAAACTTTTTCATTTTTTTACTTTTAAACTTTTAAT
>BQNB010002353.1:0-40691 GCA_026074375.1 Tanacetum coccineum
TACGGAGACGTAGGATTTGCTGATATATGGAATCCTAGTATTAGGAAATCAGTTAATATTCTTATCCCTAATGTATTGAAAGATACAAACGGAGACAGATATACTGTTATTGGTTTTGGGGTTTGTCCCGATGATACTAGTGACCCTAAGCTTGTTAAAATTAATGTCAATGCAACTTATACATGGGTAGTTGAGGTTTTTACGTTAAGTACACGTGTTTGGCAAACTGTATATAGGGGTACGCCTTTTAAATCGTGCGCTTTGACGGCGGATCAAGTTTTTATAGATGGGATTATTTATTGGCAAAGTGTTGGTTTGGATGAAGGATTATGGCCTAATTATATTATTTCATTTGATTTGAAGAGGGAGAAGTTTGGTGAAGTATCTCTTTCAGAGAGATTATCACGTGCAGAAAATTTGGAGGTGGCGAAGGTGAATGAGTCGCTTGGTTTGCTGGAGTATTATATTGACGGTGAGACATCGGTTTGTGGTGTGTGGACGAGGAAAGATGGTGTTAATAAACCGTTTACAAAGATATATATTGTTAAGGTTGAAGGTAAATCGGTGTTGTATAGCGTGTTAGGATTTAGGAACAATGGTGAAGTTGTATTGGAAATGGAGGATGATAATGATAAAGGGTATGCGGTTGAAGTTTATGAACCCTCATCGGGACATATCAGTGGTGTTGGAATTAATGATAAGTATGTTGGGTTCTTCGCTTTGTCGTATATGGAAACGCTACTTTTGCTTCATGAGTCGAATTCTATCATTCGTTGATATTTGCTAACGATGATGGTGCTATGCTGCAAGGGGTTGGGATTAAGCTGTAGTTATCACATTAAATTCTGATCAACCCACCGAGCTTATGGCCTACAGCTCTAAATGGTTTTCAAGGCTGCAAGCTAGGCCAAATACTAATTGTGTTGTCATCTATTTGGCTGGCATCAAGATTTCCTTGAATCACAATAGTGTCATCATCTGTCTACCCGTAGTCCAGATATCAAAATTTATTTAATTGACCCGTTTGAAAAAAGTGTAACCCAGATCGACCCGTTTCTCTTTTACCTACATTTTATTTAATCCAGACCTATTTGAGATAAAGCATAACACATATCAAACCATCTAAAAATGGGTACTTAATGCCGCATATTGTATACTGTTTATATAAATAAATAGAAAAAGACCTTCATATCATATATGTCTAGAACGATAATCTGAAATATGTTACTTTTCTCCCTAGAGCGTGTGATTCGTTATCACTTTGCTAAGATGCATCACAGATAATAGTCATACTCAAATAACTCAAACTCTACACATCGAATAACTGATTCTGAATAATCAGACATTGTTTGTGTTGTGTGGTCTAATAAAGTAGGATGACCATTTAAAGCACTGAATAACCCCCACATGCAATATGTCAATATCACATACAAACGCACAACTTGCTGCATTTAAAGATCATAGCAATATTTAGTGAGATGTAATGCCATAAAGTTCAAGAATCAACCTGTAAATCAGCAACGACACCCGTTCTGTTCCCGAATTGTGGCTGAGGATCAAAATTTACATAATATCCCTCATCATCGAGTTAAGAACCAACCAAACAATAACACTCTTAGACACGAGATCCAAATCCATAAAAAAACTTATATCCACTTGTTATTTTACCTCTGGTGATGCACGTAGGGTAGCCTAAGAGACGTAGCCAAATTCTGTATTTCTAATCTCCTGTCCGCTCACATGCTCCGAAACAATATCCGAACAAGCTTCAAGTTTAAAGAGAGCTAGAGATCTCCAAAATATCTTATTAAAACATTGGCTGTCTAACATCTACATGAAGTGTTGGTCATCCTTATGTAAGTGTGTTTCGCATAAGAATAACAAAATATACAGAATAGAAGATGGATTTATGTTATTAACCCTACATTAAGTTTCTCCAGCTTGGGGGAGCTTCTGATCACAAGAACAAAAATCAATAGCGTCTTTGTGAGTGAATTTCACGTAATCCATGCATAAGTATTTAAGGTGGCCTAATGCAGTTGGAAGCTCTCTTGGAACTCTGTCATGAGCAAAAGACTTGAACGTGTGTTACAAAGGTTCGTAATACGATTACTATTTTGTACTAGTCTGAAGATTCGATATATATTTACTCATCTTTACTAGTTGCAAGTTTGCAACATGTCAACTGGATTGTACATTCTTAGCAATTTCATTGGCGTTTCCCATCTAAAATACTGCAAACGAAGAAATACACACACAATCTTTATCGATGAATGAGTCATTCTTATGGGATCTTATATCTTCTTTTTTACGAATCCAAACGTTTTGGCATGAAATGTTGTTATCTTGATGTTCAATGTCTTTTTCTTTTCTTTTCTATGCATCTGAAGTTGTTTAGTGCTACAAAAGTTCACTTTCTATTTGGGATGTCATAAATAAATGTTCACTTAATATTTTTAACAACCCAAAGCTACTTTAGTGGTTAGGGATGATATTTGATTAGTAGAGAATATAGTTAGTGAAATTTTTGAATTTGTTCAATATGAAAGTACATTTATTTTGGAAAGGGGGGTGTAGATTTCACGAAGGTTGCACGAGTGATAGAGTACATCCAATTGTATTGCCGCTAAATAGCCGCATTCACGTTAGGTATCAATTTCTCGTAGCTTTAAAATAAAGAGCAATGTATAAGAAAACAGAAACATGACTCAACTTTGATTACAAGTTTTGCGTCACTTGAGCAACTTTTCTTGTATGAGGTGTTGAGTCCCACATTGGCCAAAGAAATAAACTTTTTACTGTTTATATATGTGGTGTAGATGGATTTTTTTTAGTTTTATGATTTGCATTATGTTGACCCTAATGGTGTAGATGGATTCTTTTAGTATATACAAAATTCATAAATTTATGATACTAGTAAGCATTACTCATGGGTCAATGTATTCAAATTGTTTACTTTTTGGGTAGACATAGTTTTTAGAATTGAATCTCAAACACCAAATCCGTTTTTTAAAATATTTTTGTTTTTTACGATTCTAACCACCTCGTTATCGGTTCACCAATTGAAAATATACCTTAGTAATAGACATTTGAGGGTACTCTCCGATGTTGTTGAAAACATTAAAACTTTAACTAGACGGGCTTTGTTGAATCGAGTAATATGTTAAGGAAAATATTGATTTGGTGCATGATGCCGAGCAATACCAAATTTTGATCAACTTCCACTTGTTTTTGTAGTCTTTATTTGTTGATCAAGATTCAAGCTATAAATGTTTTTGCTACGTTTGTATACAAAGTTTGTTTCTGTAAATAATGACTAAAAAGCATGGTGTAATCACCAAGTTATGGTTAATTTGCTTGGTTTCGAGCCGCTTGAGCCTTCTCCTTTGGTATGTGGTAACATGGGGTTTAATTTAAACCATCAATATCCAATTTATAGTATGAAAATTGTTAAAGGGCTATATTTTCTCCGTTTTATATTTATAGTTCACATTTTATTTTCACGTTGTCTCAAATCAATTGTCCATTACTAAAGTTAGTAATAAAATTTTAATCGAATTTACTATATTACCGGTCACTCGAGGTTATTATTACCAGTATTGCAAAACAAGGTCTACAAGGCCGATTAATCGCCGATTACGCGCTACAAGGCCACCAACCTTGCCGATTAATGTAACAGGGTCAAACATATAGGTCAACTGTGGTCAAACTTGCCGGAAACCTTCTAATCTTGTTGGAAGTATCTAAAACCCACCGTAAACTTGTTTTGATCACTTATAGTAACTGTTTAAATCTATTACAAGTTTTTTTTATAGAAAAAAGTCTTGCCAATAATATCAAAAACTCGCCGAAAATACATAAAACTTGCCGAAAATACCCAAAATTTGCCAAAAATGTCAATCCGATTAATCGCCGATTAATCCCACCTTGACCGATTACAAGCTACAAAGTGGTCAACCGCCCGGCTAACGATTCACAATTTTTGCAACCTTGATTATTACATAGAAATGAATTAATTGGTTACGGATTAAACTCTCATTCTTCAAAAAGTAAATAAAAGAAGTCAGTTTCTTAAACTCTGTTTTTTTAGGTGGGCAATTATTTCAGGACATAGTTACGTAGGTTGGGGCCTTAGATCAACCAAAATTCCAAAACAATATCTCGACATGTTTTTGTTGTATGAATTTTCTCAAAAAGAACAGTAAAAGCATTTTCAAAAAAAGTGCTTAATGAAGTTAGCTCAACATCACCTTCCATATGTTAATAAATCAACAAATACATTTTATTCTACTTTTACCAAGTCTCACATATAAAAGTCTTTAAGTTTTATTAATCCACAAATGTGGGACAAAATCAAAACCATTTTTTTTCATGCTCTAATTAGTACCTAACTTTTAAAGATGATTTTAAACCGGCTCATATTTAAACATACTACATATAAAACATTTAGATATGGCTAAAACATATATGTCAACAAGTTGCATATAAAACATACAGATATGGTTAAATGTGTCCAAAGTTCAAGTTCGTGAAAAAATCATTTTATCAACACTTTTTTAACGATAACTGTATATAGGGTGTCAAGCTAACTACTTCACAGGATTTGAGCTCACTGGCACACATAATCAAACTAGGTAAAGTCCTCATTTTTTCAGGAAGTTGGCGTGACCAATTAGTTACAAGCTCTTTTCTAAAACAATTTTGATATGTTATATCTTCTTCGTCACTTGTTTAGAAGTTAATCGGTTTTAGCATAAGGTACCTATACTTGCTGGGTTAAATCACCTAGGATATTACATGATTCAACCATACAAATACATACAATTGTAATGAATATCAATGTGATGCTTGTCGTGCCGTTTTTTTATTCTTAATTATATCTTCTATTTTAAGTAGTATGTCGATACGTTCTATCCGTGTTAAGGTGAATGGGAAGTATTATGATGTATTGATCAATGAATTTGCATACTAGGCACCTGATTTCGAGTTTGAAGATGACTGTGAATCAAATGAGTCATCTGAGTCAAATCGTTTAGATGGAAAAAAGTCAGACACGTCATCAAGTCCTACAGCTTCTGAGGAATGTTATACAGAGCAACCGATGCACAAGTCAGGTCAAGAACAAAGTGATTCTGACCCCTTCAATCTGATGGGTCTTATAGAGAAGCAGGGCATTAATTTGGTAAAGAAGGATAAAGAATCTGTAATTAACTGTGACACAGATAAAGAGACAGACCAGCCGATAACTACACAGTTCAATAAGGACCAAGGTAATGAATGTCAAGATGGAAGTTGTAATGAGCAGAGCATATATAATAGAAAGGTGAGAAATGAGAATACGCATACAAACATAACTGAGATAAAGGAGGCTATGGCTAACAACACAATCAATGATGGAGTGGAAGAAACTAAAAGCTCTTGGCCACCTGGATACACCGAGTATGTAAGCAATATTAAGAGAAATAAAAAAGCTCAAGGGGGGACTAAATGCAATAGCACAAGGGGATCAATGGAATCCACATACTCAATGAGATTTAAGTTCTCTGAAGCTGATTTTGTACGGGTATCAAAACTTGGTAATATCATTGGGTTAGAAATGCCATCATCATTCAACGAAGTTAACCGCCTATTACATCGGATGAGTGAGATCAATGTGAATTGATGAATATCCTTTCGTTGAATATTTGTGGGACCGGGTCAGAGATTCTAACAAGAAAGAAAAGGTTCATAGGATTCTTAATAAATTTACGGTTAATTTTGTGGGTCTTCAGGAAACCTTTATTAAGACTGATAATTTATCCTCTTTACGGTCTATTTGGGGTAATTCTCAGTTTGATTATGCTTTGGTTCCTTCGAGTGGTCACTCGGGAGGGATTGTCTCAATTTGGAATCCGTACATTTTTGTCAAGCATAAAATTATATCAAATCCAAATGTTCTTATTGTTCAAGGGAGATGGCTTGATGTAAAGCTTGATATTTACATGGTTAATGTGTATGCTCCTCAAGATGAAGAAGGGAAACAGAATCTATGGCGATTTATTACCGAGTTTATGTCAACTAATCCGGGTCATTACATTATTTTTGGAGATTTTAATTCTGTTCGAAATAAATCTGAGAGGTTCGGCTCTGTATTTTCTAATAGTAATGCTTCATATTTCAATGAATTTATTGCTAACGGGAATCTCGTTGACATTCCCATGGGTGGGTACAAATTTACTCGTGTTGACAAATCTTGTACTAAAGGAAGCCGACTTGATAGATTTTTGATTGCGGATTCAACGTGGAATCATCTTGGCCCATTGACAGCTGTGGCTTTAGACCGAACGATATCTGATCATCACCCTATTCTCCTACGCCGATGTACGGCTGACTATGGTCCTATTCCGTTTAAGATCTATCATTCCTGGTTTCAAGCAGATGGTTTTGACAAAGTTGTGGCTGATTTTCTGTAGTAGCCTTAATGGCTACTACAGAAAATCATCTTCATCTTTGATCAATTTTAAAAATAAATTACAAGGCTTAAAAAGTACGATCAAAGGTTGGGTTAATACGAGAAGGTCTAGAATTGAGGTTATCGATTCTCTCAGGGAGGAGTTGAGGAGTTTGGATTTGCACATAGACGTGAGACAAGGCTTGCATCATGGGGGAGAAAAGAGAATGAAATTGGTTAATGAAATTCATAAACTGGAACGTGAGCAAAAAGAAGATCTTATTCAAAAATCTCGAAATAAGTGGTGTGTGGATGGTGATGAGAACTCAAAATTTTTTCATGGTACAATCAACAAGAAAAGGAAACAATTATCGGTTCGAGGTATTAAATCGAATGGACAGTGGGTGGAGGAGCCGATGGCGGTTAAGCAGACATTTCTAAACCATTATTCGAATTTTTTTCTAAAGTCACTTCTATACCTTATTCTGCTCGAAGTAATCGATTTAAGATGGTTTCTCAACACTAGCTCGAAATTTTAGAATCTGAAGTGTCATTGGAAGAAATTAAAGAAGTTGTTTGGGACTGTGGCAGTGATAAATCGCCATGGGTTCTCTTTTGGTTTTATCAAAAGATATTGGAACATGATGAAGAAAGACATTTTTGCAGCCATTTCTGAGTTTTTTAATAATGGTGATATTCCTATCGGATGCAATGCTTTTTTATTACACTAATCCCCAAGTTGAATCCCTCTGGTGGTAAATGATTTCAGAACCTATTAGCTTGATGGGAAATTTTGTATAGATCTTAGCTAAAATTATTTCTTGTCGCTTGCTTTGAAATATTGCCGACATTGTTAATCGGATGCCAATTTGCTTTTATTAAGAATCGACAGATCTTGTCGGTCCTAAGAGTTTGATTGAGGTGTTCACACTCTTAGAAAGGAAGAAGAAAAAAAGCGATGATTTTCAAGGTGAGACCATTACGAAGGATTTGCTACTCTTGTTGGGATTATTCGTTATCTGTATCAGGTGTTTATGGTGTTTGGTAATTAATAATGTGTGAGTGGATTAAAGCAAGTCTTGATCTGCTAGATCTTCTGTTCTTGTTTAATGGAAGTCCCACAATGAAATTTTAAGTTAGAACGTGGGCTTCGTCATGGAGATCCTCTTGCTCCTTTTCTTTTATTTTCAGCTATAGAAGGTTTTCACATATGCTTATGGAAGATGCGATAGATGGCTATGAAAATATTTGGTATAATTGTATGGTGATGTATGTCTTTTCCACCTTTATTTATGCTGATGATGTTATCGTTTTGGGCGAATGGTCTCAATTTAATCTCGTAAATATTCTTGATATTTTTAATTGTTTTTACTTAGCTTCGGGCTTGCAAATTAGTGTTATGAAACCCAAGCTCTACGGGATTGGTGCAACAGAAACAGAATTAAATCATCTTGCTGGTTTGGCGGGTTGTAAGGGAGAAAAATTACCATTTTTGTACCTCGGTCTCCCTATTGTGTAACAATGTCGGGTGATGTACATGGCAGGATACTCTGTTATAGATAAATTTTCTAAAAGATTATCCAAATGGAGAGCTAATTGTCTTTTGATTAGAGGTCGCTCGATCCTTATTTCAGCAGTGCTTGGTTCGCTTCCTACTTACTATTTTTCGCTATTTCGAATGCCTCGAACGGTTTGCAATAAACTTGAAGCTATGCGATCTAAATTCTTTTGGGGGGCTGAAGATACAAATAGTAAAATACATTGGGTCAAATGGGAGTTGGTTTTGGCCAGCAAAGATCGTGGAGGTCTTGGGTTTGGTAGTTTACATTCGCTTAACTTGGCTCTTTTATAAAAATGGAGGTGGAGATTCAACAATCACCATAATGCTTTGTGGGCTAAAATTATAAACAATCTAAGCTCAGGGTTGGGTCCAAGTAAGGAAACAAGTTGGTCCTTAGAATACTATTATTCAAATCGTGTCTGATCTTCACAATACAATTATGGCTCTTACATCTGTTATGAAAAGAAAGATTGGTGATGGAATGAGCACTCTATTTTGGCACGATGTTTAGATTAATGACACCTTATTGGCAAAACAATTTCCTCGTCTTTTCTTATTGAAAGAGTTTAGATGCTATGGTTGGGGATCGTTGGAATGGCTCGAATTTTTCTTGGAATTGGATACGTCCTTTACGTGGAGGTATTGAAGATGATCAATATCATAGGATTTGTGATATTATCAAGCAGGTTACTATTGTCCAAACTGAAGATTCTTGGAGATGGTCTTGTGATAAAATGGATTCGTTTTCGGTTAACGGGTTACGTAAACATCTTGATTGTTTGGCCTTACCTAGTCATTATCTAGCGACTAGGTGGAATAAGATTGTTCCTCGAAAGGTAAATATTCAGGTTTGGAGATTGATTAAAGATCGTTTGCCAACCCGATTTAACTTATGGTTTCGTAGCATCGATAATGTGTCTCTCATATGCCCAATGTGTAATAATGGTTTGGAATCCAGCTATCATACGATGTCTGAATGTATTATTGCGATTAAGGTTTGGAATTCGGTTGTTAAGTGGCTAAATCTAAATCTTCCTTTTCAGCTTCCTCCTAATGAGCTTTAGATTTTGTTAATAACGAGGATAATTTGCATAAGGCTAAAGATATTATCTTCACTATCATCTATACGGTTTGGTGGGAGCTTTGGAGATTCCGGAATGATTTTATATTTAAGCCCGGGAAGAAAACGGATGTTGATATTGTGGACTCGATTATTCAATTTTAATATCTTTGGTCTCAGAATAGGTATAAGAAACAGAGTATGCGTTGGGATGACCGGCTTAAAAATCCGCTTCCGTGTTTATAATCTTTGTGGGGGAGACTATAGTGTGCAGGTTGTTTGCGATTGCTTATTGGTAGATGCTATAAAATGCTTCTCGTTGCACGGAGTGTCAAGCAAATCAAGATGCTCAGGATCATTTGTTTTTATGTTTTTTTCTTGATGGTTCTTTCTCCTGGGGCTTTTATGGGTCCACATCTAAAACACCGCGGAGTGAAAACCGGTGGCATGGCCTCCGTTGGTGGGGATTTTTCTCTTGCCTGAAATTGGCAAGAGTTTTTTTCATCATTTTTATGGGCCTCGCAGTTAAAGCTCTGGGAAGAATCTAGTTGTGTAGCTTTGTTTAATTTCTAGATTTGTCTTTGTAATCCTTAGCTTCTAGCGCCTTGCTAGTAGCTTTTTAATATAATTCTGCCGTTCAAAAAAAAGTAGTATGTCGATACGTTCTGGCATGAATCTCATCGTACCTTCAAGAAGAAGCGACGAATAAGAGAACACATGCATTATTGCATTACTACATAATGTTTAATTACAGGTTTACATCAATAAAATGTTGCATCTCATGGGCAACTCCTTTGAAGACTTTAGTATGAAGTATTTAGTCCCACATCAGCCGAAGAAAACAACTCTTTCTTTTTTATATATTTGAGTGTACATGGGTTACGTAAGTTGATTGCTTGCATCATGTTGTCCTACCTAGATGATGTTGTTGGCTAGCATATGCAAATTCATTAATTTACAATACTACTACCAGCACAATTACTGGGTCAACTTATACAAATTGTTGACTTTTTTGGTATATATAGTTTTTCAAACAATTAGCGTTTTTTTCGATTCCGACCAACTGTTATCGGTTAAACCAATTTGAAATATACCTTGTTAATGGAGGTTTGAGGGTACTCTTTGATGTTGTTGAAAACGTCAAAACTTATAACTAGACGGGTCTTTGATGAATCAAGTATGTTAAGGAAAATATTGATTTAGTGACTGATTCCGAGCAAATGATACCAATTTTTAATCAACTTCGACTTGCATAATATTATCTTTTCACAAAATCCTATCTCAGATTAGAAAAGTTGTAAATATCATTATTTTCTCAAACATGTACACATGTGTGTTTAACCGATGGTGATGTAATGGTACAATAACCACTAGTAAAGTGTTGATTACTTAATTATCTTGTTTATGGTCTCTATTTGTTGATCAAGCTATTAATGATGTTGCTACTTAGTATACACTGTTTCTTTGAATAAAGACTAAAGAGCATGGTGTGATCACTAGTCATGGTTCATTGGCTTGGTTTCGAGTCTCGCTTGAGCATTCTCCTGGTATGTGGTAAAGAGGTAAAATAGGGTTTGAACCATCATATGTAATACGCAAGTTATTTCTTACAAATAATAACAACAACACGCGTCACAGCCAAAATGTTAAATATGTGAGAGGTGGAGATGTAGACAATCATACAAATAACAATGTGGATAACTCATTGGTGTCTAGTCTGGTTAGAAACACAAGGTGTCACTAAAAAAAAATGGGTTTTGTCACATTTAATTAGAACATCATGACACATTAAAGTGTGAACAATTATATAGTTCACACATTACTCTTGTGTGGAGATAATGGGGGTTTAAAAAAAAATTGGGATGACCACACTTATTTTTGTGAATAAGCAAATAAACTCTTCACATTAATTAGTGTGACAATAATTAAAAAGTCCACACTAAAGAGTGTGAACAAATCTAAAAAACTACACTTTTAAATGTGGTTCTAGCGTGTTATTGCAAAGTCCACACTTTAAAAGTGTGAATAAAACTGAAAAAGAGCCCAAAATAAAAACCGGATAATACAATGTAAAGTTACACTAAAGGTGAGGAAAAAAATTAGGAAAGTCACAACTAAAAGTGTGACAAATTATATATAGTGTATAATCTGCATAACGTACATTTAACATAAACATTAGGAAATACACATCTCATTCGATATTACAAGTATAAATAATGCTTGAAGTACCTGATCATGTACGATCTTCACATGAACCATAAAAGAGCTGGAAAAATAAATATAAAATCAAGTTTAGAGCATGAATAACAAGTGGAATTAAGCATTGAAGAGTTGCATCACAAACCTGTGTCTTTGATGTACGAGTAGCAAACAAATCTGGAAGCATGGTTTTAAGCTCACCAATAAACTTAGTCATGTTTTCTTCCATCATGTTCATTTTTCTACTTTGTTTCTCAATTTGTTTACTCTGTTCAGCAACTTTGTTCAACAGAAATCGATTTTCACTTGATACACCTTGACGTCTCATTCTTCTCAAATCAAAACTAAATTTTGTTACTTGGGATTTGGTTACTCCAACCCCGTAGCCACAAGGTCTTCCATTCTTCTTAGGAGGCCTAAGTTCTTGCATAACTTCCCTTGCAATTTCCAACCTTTTCTCAGGATCATCGCGTTCTGAAATTCCAACCTCAAATAACTTGTTTGCAAAACCCGCTTTCGCTTTACTCTAGAAACAGGCATTCACGTTCATCTTAGTTTACGTTTATATCTATTTATAACATAACTAAAAGTAGTAAAATTATTTACATACAGCTAACACTCTTGACCTATCATGAACGTATGACCCTAGCTTTGTTACATGATCCATTTCAAATATTTCCATGTAATCAGGTTCTCGTTTGTATTTCACTTTCTGTAGATTAAATATATAACCATCAAAAAGTAGACCATTATAAAAAGAAAAAAATAGGTTTAATTTATCCTAAAAGAAGACTTACATATGCATCTTTTTTCCTCGCAAGACTCATCGCGCCAGTAGTGTGAATATGGACTTGGCTACCTCTTGCTTTCTTCCCGTGTGCTCAAAGTTGCTGTGATTCAATTAATTGAAAACACATGTTAGTTAATCGGTAAGTAAGCTACAACAGAAAACACAAACTCATATAAACAGATTTGTAGTGTACCTTTGTTTTAGGTGCTCTGAGATGATCCTTATAAGATTCCCATTGGTGATCAACAAAGTAGTGTGGTGCTTCTACTAAGTCGAGTGTTTGCAAAATCTCGTCATCGGTATACTACATCTCTCCATCAAAGTTATTAGCTTCATGTAGTCTTTTGGCAGCTAACGATAACAAACTCTTTTTTATCATATGTTTTAAGGTCCTAAACTTGTCTCTTAAATGAGAAAAAACAACATCGTCTACATCTTTACTTCGAGGAAAGTCAAATCTCCTCTGCAAAAAGCAATAATGACAACAAGAAACAAGTTACTCTAGTATTTATTTTATTGATATTGGTCAAAGTTATCATTAAAGGTTGATTATATTAATCTAGTATAAAAAATTATTATAATGTTTACTTTTGATAAGAGAAAAAATCAACTGATAAAATAGTATTGTTATTTTATTTCACTTTTGGTAGTAATATAATGTTTAATTTTAATAAATGACACATTTTATGATTAGTAAATATCACAATTTGTCTTTGTAGAAAGACTCAAAAATTAATGAGCGTCTTTTTCTCCAAAGAAAGCAGAAAAACATAAATGTTTCCATGTCTTGGATTACATGGTAAGTGAGTGGCTAGTGGATTATCTGATATTGCAATGACAAGGAGTCATTTGTTTTTGTGCTCAATGTATTATGCTCCATGCCATAAAAATCTTTGAAAAGTAATACAAAAACTTTTGTGTTGCAGTACTTTTAGTAGTTTAGTACTTTAGTTTATATGGGCAAAGAAATCAACTCAACTTTTAGGCGTTATTTCAAGGTTAAAATCAGATATATAAGAACTCAACCTACTGAACACACTTTCTATTGAACCTACTGAACACGCTTTCTACTCAACCTACTTTCTATATCACCCGCTCAGTTTACATATCAGCAAAGATTTACGGAACACGCTTTTTGTCCTCGTGATCCACTACAAAAGGTATATATGGAGATGACAGTTTAAGAAAAATTAGAGAGATTTGAGGACGCATATTTAAACCCCGACCCACCAGCCAATCAGATATCCATAAACCCTGGTATCTATGTGTAGGCCTTAGCCTTACACCCACCAACCCCAGAAAGCATTGATCTAATATCATTTGTTGCAACACCTTAAACCTTACAGAAGAAAGTTGTCAAATAGTCATCTAAATCCACAAAACTGCAAGCAGTAAACTGTACTATATGCTACTTAAGACTTATACATAGACGGAAACCATAACAAATGCAGACAGGGTACCACACATAGGTTTTAACTAAAAACAATTTACAAATAAGCGGTGACTCAAGTATTGAGCATTTGCAAACTAAAGTAATGGACATGAATTTTTATTTGTAGAATATTTATATGATTGACTATGGGTCTTGAAAGTGCAAAAGGTATTTGTGGTCTTCCATGTACAAGATTATCTCAGACCCAGATTTGACATCAAATAGGTTGAACATAAAGATCTTCCTTATAGATCAAGAACAAACAAAATAAGCTAGCAGAGTCCTTTAAGGATCTGGAATATGGAAAAATATGGATTAACACACTTATCATCAAAAAAGCATAAGTTTATCACAAATTCAATCACAAAGCCTCATTTCGGATTTTCGCAATCTGCATCTATTTGGTATTTCTCATTAACTTTGCTTAGTAATAAATCAAGTGATTTAGAAGATCCCTTTCATTCATAAGTTTATCTTAGATGGGCCTTAACTCTTTATTAGTGGTTTTATAAATAGCATTGATTTCTGAAATTTTCATATCTATCATATTTGGCAGCATCTTTATAGAGGATTGAATAGGCTGTGGCTGCGTAAAGTACACACAAGATGTGCACCCATTTGCTTATAATTGAAATAGCACCTGGATATAACTGATGCAACACTAAAAATGAATGGTCAACAGAACAAAAAATAGATAGTCAAAGTTATTACCCGTAGTTCCATTATAAGCTTGAGACCACAACGCTTTTTGCAAGCATAGTTTCGGTTCAACTTTTAGTCAAAAATTTTAGGCAAATCAACAGGAATGGGACTAAAAGTGGACAGAAACTATGTTTTTGGACCAAAAGTGAACTTTTTTTGAATTTTGGACCAAAAGTGAACTCGCACCAAACCACAAAGACCAAAAATGTTTTTTAAATATATTTATATTTATAATTTTTATTTTTCTGGTTTATAAGTTATGAAAGTTTAACGGGTTATTTGTTTTCTTTTTTTAAGTCATAATAAAGTTTGTAAATTTATAAATTTACACTTAACTTTATACAATTTATTTAAAATTAAACCACTAAAGTTTTATTAATTACCTCCTCTTTTTTTTCAAGTTTTTGTTTTTATAAATTTGACACATATATTTTTATGTGTTTTTTTTCTTTATCAGATTTCTCCACCAAAATAATGCCAATTTTAGAAGTATTTAAGCTTTTTAATTAAACATATATTCAAAAATAATAAACGTTTTGAAGCATCATACCTAATAAGGAAAAAGTTTTTTTTTTGAAATGCAAAAGTCCTCACTTTTCGTTTTCTTTTACTAAGTAAAAGATTTGGCAGCATCTTTATAGAGGACTGATTAGGCTGTGGCTGCGTAAAGTAAACACCAGATGTGCACCCATTTGCTTATAATTGAAATAGCACCTGGATATAACTAATGCAGCACAAAAAAAGAATGGTCAACAGAACAAAAAATAGATAGTCAAAGTTATTATCCGTAGTTCCATTATAAGCTTGAGACCACAACGCTTTATGCATTCTTTCCAGTTCTTAGCATCGAGGGGGCATAACTTGGGTTCTTTCACAAGTAGGGTCATGAATCGTGTGAATAAACATGCTACAGATTTGATGGGCTGATTGAGGTCATTGAAAGGAACCACAATCATTTCACCCTCGTTTGGCTTATACCCTTCTTTTGTGGTCATTGTTTGTGTCCTAAGAAAGTTTCCATCACGATCTATAAGATAAATATACATTGTCAGAATATAACATAAGATACATAATATGTTAAGAACAATGACTCGTGCAAAGTCTTACTATAATCTTGCTCGGTCAAAACGTATCTCATATTCATCAATTTCATCTTGCTCGTCCATTGATAGGTGCTCTGAGGAAGGAGTTCTGATGCACTGCACTCGAATGGCCCACTTGGTTCAGATAGTAAAGGTTGAGAATAGGGGGGTAGATGTGTTGATGAAGAAGAATTATTTGGCGAATAGTAGGAAAAAAGATTAGGTTCCAGAGGTGAGTGGAGAGAGGATGATGATTGGTGGGAGTAGGCGAGAGATTGCCATTCTTACCTTGACAGATCCGATTGTTAAAGGATCTGCACTCGTGATCTTACCAATGGGCATATCTAATTGTCTAAGTTTCTGCATATGAGGTTGCCTAGGAGTATCCATATGTGACTCACCACAGGTTTTCTTGTATGATTGTATGAGGTTCTGCATATGTGACTCAAATTGGGAGGAGGGAAGTGACGGTTTTGTTTGATGGTCACGGTAGAATGTTGGCTGATCCTGAGAGGAGGGAAGTGACGGTTTTGTTTAATGTATACTGGTTAGAATGTGGCCTGATCATGTTCGTACGGAGGAGGGAAGTGGTGGTTTTGTTTGATGGTCACGGTAGAATGGTTGCTGATTCTGGGAGGAGGGAAGTGGTGGTTGTGTTTGATGGTCATGGTAGAATGTTGGCTGATTCTGGGAGGAGGGAAGTGGTGTTTGATGGTCACGGTAGAATGTTGGCTCATTCGTTGCATAGGAATGTAACGAGTAATTTTCAGCATGCTGACTTGTAGGATTCTTCATTGTTGTTTGAGATCTCAAACTATCTTCCCGCTGCTTAGAACAAAGTATAAAGTTAGCATATGCATACTTCTAGAGCATCCTTTGGATGCTTTTTATAAATGTTAATATTACATTAACATCAAAAGTTAAAGCCACTTAGATTAAGATGTAGAGGCCCAAAGGATTGAAAAAATCTCTTATAAGTCATGATTCATAAGCCATAGACCAAAGATTGTTAATCAAGAATGATTTCATTCCTTGATTCCTATTCAATTAATCCAAATTTGCAGACAGCAATAACATATAAAATACCGAGTTACAAGCTAGTTCTCAAGTTTAGAATAGGCAAGGGTCCAGGGTTTTGCAAATACAGATTCAACTCCTCACTGTTCGTCATTCTATATCTATTTTACTTACTAGTACCTTTTTCATCTAATTTCAACAGACTCATTGTAGTTTATCCTCTGTGAAACTAGACTAAAGAACTTATACTGACAATGACTTACCAGCATAAGCTGCAAACAAGTACAAAGTCAACACGGTAAAAGCCTAGTAGGACAGACACACCAAATGTACTAGGAATTACTAGACCCCCAATGACGTGAGGCCAATAACCAGAGCTATGTCAATACTCGCGGTTTAATTGCCTCAATAGCAGGCCACTAAGACATGTGATATCCTTAATTCGATAACAGTGAATAAACACAACGAATGCTGAAGAGCTGAGACTAAATCCGATTCTATCTCATTGACGTCTCCCGCTAGGTATCTTGGGATCTTCTCTTTGACAGCCTCTACATAACTAAACGCAAACTTTGATATTGATTACCCAAATATACGATCTGGATTTACTCCCTGTTATACCTACTTACATTCAAATCAAGATGGCCGTCATACACTCAACATGCAATCTGCTTATTCAACTGGCAGGAGTCTGGACACTCAACGTATACTTCATCTCCATACAGGGTATACAGGGAGTTAAAACGAACACAAGAATCAATGTACAATAGCCCGGAGACACTACCTTGATAGCTACGACCACAACTAAAAAAATATATTAAAAGAATCAATGCACAGTATTGCGGGTTATGTGTTGTCTGTCATGATCATGATCCTTGCTTATTGCAGCATCAAGCATGTAAGAAGAAATGTTTACTATGAGGGGACTGATGCTATAAACACCACTTGTGGTTCCATAGTGGTTAGAAAAATGTTAGTTAGTGGGTACCTTTTTAACAGCAACAGAACTTGTAGTAAAAAAATAAAACCGCGTTCCTTTCTCACCTGCACACAACTACAAGAAAATGACACAACAAATAACTTACCTATGTGACAATAAAATAAATGGCATGTCCTCCAACTTCTTAGTCTGTATAAGAGCAACAGTTAAAACAATCCCCTAAATTACACTATAAAATCAGCAAATTTAAATAAACCAAACACCGGACGTGCAGCATGTTTTCACAGCAAAAATCAGCAATACGTCTGCCCAAGAGTGCTTTCATTTAACTATTACAATTAGAAACGAATGAAGGTCAATTACATTTAGTTCTTACAAAATCCCGTGGGTGACACGTAAGGCACTTATACTCGACAATAAACTAACTTTTGGCGTTATATGTGTTATTCATCATCTTCGAGTTTCGATCTGTCCTTCCTATGCACTTGGGTCGCTTCTCATTAACATCATAAAGTTGTTGGAAGATTCATAAGGCATGCATTGGGTAGGTAGATCATCATCATCTCTAAGGTACTGGGTGCCCCTTGGGAAACATTATCTCTGGTCAAACACGTCAATTTCAGGTCACATCCATACATCTTTTAAATCATCGATGTAGATAAACTGGTCTCGCTGGAGATGAGATTATAAAGATCATCTTGCACTCATTCTGAGCCCATGTGTATTAAATGCCTAGAAAGAAAGTTTCAATAGTGTGGACATCCCTATCATCTCTTGATAGGTTCGATGTCAAACCCAATACAATGGAAAAGCCTACCACTCAGGGCGTATCCACTGAAATAATTCCCTTAGCTCGATAATGTTGCATATGTCGTTCTATAGGAATTTACTCCCGTCAAACGGCCTCAATAAATTCCTGAATTTTGGGTCTTTTAAACGTCTTCACGTCTGCTAGTAAGATGTCTCGTATCTCACCTCATTCGGATGATGCCATATTGGTCGTAGCTATAGTCGTGCTGGAGACCACTTAGCAATGGACACTATATCATGTAAAAGTTGAATCTTTTCATAAAAGGGAACTATTCGTGTGTAGTAACACTCCTGTTAGTAGTGGCGCATGTGATGATAAAGTAACGCCTATATGTTAATTACAGTGATGTTCGTAACACTAGGGCTAGCTGCAGTGTTATACATTGAACGGGGAGGACTCGCAACAACCTTATAACTGGAGAACGGGCAATCCGACGTGACCTTTGTGCGGGCCAATAGAGCCCCTTGCTTTGCCCACGAGCACCTGTAGTCCCGCACCCCCCATCGCGGAGTGGTCCGGTCTTTTGTGCCTCAAACGACGCAAGACTGGGATTTTCCCTTTAATCACGCGCCATTAAGCTCACCCTGCCATTGCATGGCCATCCAAGGTGTTTACGCCAATTATCCCTTCATTATTCGACGATAAAATTACCCTTGGAACCATTAATCGCCTTGACTTTGCCCGACTGCAATTTTATGGTATATCCCTCTTTTTTATGAGTTCCTAGCGATATCAAATTTCTTTTCAATTCAGGAATATACCTGACATTGTGTAACACAAAACTTCACCCATCTTTCAGTTGTACCCTCACCTTATCAATACTTTTGATCTTACACTCCTTATTGTCACCCAACTGTACACTACTCAGCGCATTTTCCAGAAAGTCAATAAAGTATATACTAATCTGTGGTGTCATTAGGTTGGACATCCTGAAATCCTGATCCAATCTAGCAGAGCCTGTGCGCTCATCACCACCATCACCTCAGAATAGTCATAAGTCGAACCACTAGAGCTTGGTTGCTCATCTTTCTTGGTGTAACCTGTTGACTTCTTGCGATTATTTTCGCGGGGACAGTTTCTCTTCAAGTGACATCTCTTATGGCAAAATAATAGCACTACGAGTATTCCACCTCGAGACTTTTGATCTTGAGCGTGTCCCCTTGACTGACCGTGAATCCCTACGATCAGTTTTCCCCTCACATATAACCCTTTTCATCCATCATCCCCGTTCGCCTTAGACCTTTCTTTTGATTTTCTCTTGAATTTAGTGTGGCCATCATGTCCTCTCAATAGTCATCTTCCCGTCCATAAAGCACCAGGTACTCCACAAAGTGTTCGTATGATGCTGGTAAAGAACGTAGAGGTAATAATAATGCAAGATCTTCATCCTCAACTTTTTACTCAATATTTGCCTAAATCAAGAACGCTTTGTGAACTCATCTATATGCTCAGGAAATCTTTACCTCCAACTTGGGCATACAGAATGTATACAAACTTCTTCTTCGAGGGTATAAATTGTTGGCTAATGACTTTGTCATTATCCCAAAAAGTCTCGAGCTTTGACCAAACCTCCTCTGCAGTCGTCTCCTCGGTAACATCTCTCAGAACCTTGTTACCTAAACACAAAATCACGATACCTAAACACAAAATCACGACACTGTGAGCTTTCTTGTTTAGGTCAGTTTTTGCTTGAGCTTTCATATCCTCGTGTAAAACCTCCAGAGCTGCTTCACATCCATGTTGAATTAATAGAGCACGCAACTTGATTCTTCATAACCTGAAATCACCCAGTTCCTCGAATTTTTCGAGTCAAACTTGGCTCCCGTTCATTCTTTTATCCCCTTTGTTGGATCGATCTAAACCTTGCGATTATACCCTCACAAAAATTCGAAACCTCAACAACTCGTCCCGTGTCAGCATAAAAAACCCTTCAAATTATTTATTCCTTTTATTGATTCTAATCATGATTATATTACTTATTATTATTAGTTTTCCAAGAATAACTAATAATATATAATAACGTTACTTGCCCACTAAGTTAATCATATTAATACTTATATATTTGAATATCAACCCCTGGTATGTTCTTTTCCGCTCATTCGTTGCATAGGAATGTAACGAGTAATTTTCAGCATGCTGACTTGTAGGATTCTTCATTGTTGTTTGAGATTTCAACATCTTCCTTGATGCAGGCCCAAGTATTGAAGAAGACCCCTCGAAAATCCAAGAACCTTTGAAGTCTTCTCGGTCGCAAAACCCGGACTCGAAAACGATCTTCAAATAACCCTTAATTGTTGACCCTAACCTGCTGCACCTTCTCGTTGTCGTTGAACCTGGTAGCCCAAGCAGAAAACAACCTCTCTACTCCTTCCAGAAAATGACCACGATCAACAGAGACCTTTAACGACTTCGAACCTAGTATCGAAAAACCTTCGAACCAAGGCTCTTGATACCACTTGTAGGTTTTGATAGCCTACAACCTCGATACTAGAACGGATAACCTCGATGTCGAATAAAGAACACACCCCTAGCAGATAATATGGATCGACAGAAAAGAAAGAAAAAGAGCACAAGATAATAAACCCTAATCGAATGATTAGTATTGAAAGAATGATATTTTTTAATCCCCTCCCCCCTCACCTCCTTTTATAGAGATGAGGGGGGGGAGAACAAACCCTAAAACACATGGGCTGGACTTGGGACACAAGTTAACCCACGAAAACTTAACACTTGACTACCCTGGACTTTTGCTAAAATAAAGACTAAACTCAACAGGAAGTGGTGGTTGTGTTTGATGGTCACGGTATAATGTTGGCTGATTCGTTGCATAGGAATGTAACGAGTAATTTTCAGCATGCTGACTTGTAGGATTCTTCATTGTTGTTTGAGATTTCAACATCTTCCTGCTTAAGAACAAGTATAAAGTTAGCATATGCATACTTCTAGAGCATCCTTTGGATGCTTTTTATAAATGTTAATATTACATTAACATCAAAAGTTAAAGCCACTTAGATTAAAATATAGAGGCCCAAAGGAGTGAAAAAATCTCTTTTAAGTCATGATTCATAAGCCATAGACCAAAGAATGTTAATCAAGAATGATTTCATTACTTGATTCCTATTCAATTAATCCAAATTTGCCGTTAAAAAAAAAAAAAACCAAATATGCTTTTATGGTTAAAAATGAGAGTTTTTTCGTGATGATATGTCATCGCTATAGGGTCCGGTCCTTAGCGTAGTCTGAATCAACAAAACCTGTTACGTGGTTGCCACGATTTGTCCCATACACCAAACCCACATTTGCAGTACCCCGTAAATATTTCAAAATCCGCTTCACTGCTTCCAAATGTTTTTTACCTGGATTCGCCAAATATGTGCTAACTACACTTTAGCATACTTATGTTTGGCCACGTTTGACACCATCAAGTACATTAAACTCCCAACCGCATTTGAATATGGCACTTTACTCATCCTTTCAACATCACAATTCTTAACCTGACAATCCTTCAACGACAGCTTGAAGTGCCCACCCAATGGCATCTTAACCGATTTCACATGTCTTTATAAAATTATTCAAATATTAGAAACGTACCCGGATTGTGACCCACCTAGAATCTTGCGACTCTGATCCCTGACGATCTCCATACCAAGAATCTTCTTTTGCTTCCCCGAGCTCATTCATGTCGAACTCCTTTTTAAGCAAAGACTTGGTAGACCCAATCTACAAGCAATCAGCATATCGTTTACATATAACAATAGATATGTATACTCACCTGGTGCATAACTCCTGTAATATACGCAGCTGTTGTAACTGCTACGCTTGAACCCATTGCTCAGCATATACTCATCAAACCTCCTATACCATTGCCTAGGTGACTGCTTCAAACCATAAAGGGATTTCTTTAACAAACATACATTGTTACCTTGTTCATATCCCTGTGGCTACTTCATATAGATCACTTCTTTAAGATTTCCATGTAAAAATGCCGTCTTTACATCAAGATGCTCCAGCTCATAATCTTTACACGCAATCAATGCAAGTATACCGAATAGATGTGTGTCGAACTACCGGAGAAAATACTTCATTGTAATCAATACCTGCCCTCTGTGTGAATCCACGAGCCACCAACCTTGCCTTGTACCTAGGCTTTTGAACACCTTCAATCCATTCCTTTATCTTGAACAGCCATATGCAGATCACCAACTTTTGACCAGCTGGATGATCTACTAATTCCCAAGTCTTGTTCTTCCTCAAATAATCCATCTCTTCTTCCATAGCAACTTTGCATTTAGAACTGTCTTCATAAGCAACTGTCTCTTGGTATGTTAATGGTTCATGAGTATATTCTTCCTCTGCTGCAACAAACGCGTAAGCAACCATATTACTTTCATCTTGAAACCTTAAAGGTTTCGTTCTTGTCCTTCGCTCTCTATCTCGAGCCAACTGATAATCTGTGAGATCCGGTGTCTGATCAGTTTCATGATCCCCTGCATCTTCATCATCACCATCTGCCTATCGCTATATGAATTCCTCAGTCGTTGATTATTTATCCTTTGTAGTTCCACTTTCACCTGTAAATTCTTAACAGAACTTATCACTCCACAGAATCCTTCAATGTGTCTTTGTTCATGACACTTTCATTGAAGACCACGTTCATTCTAGTGACTATTTTATGTGATTCACCATCAAGCCTATATAGTCTGTACCCCTTCACACCCTCAGGATACCCTAAAAGAACGCATTTTATCACTCTCGGCTCAAGCTTACCTTGTTTATCGTGTGGATATGCGACACAGCTGAAAATCCTCAACATCCCATAATCACTTGGATGTCCCGACCACATCTCCATAGGTGTCTTTTTCTCAATCGCTCTCGATGGTAACGTATTGATAAGATATGCGGCCGTATATGTTGCTTCTGCCCAGAAGGTCTTGGGCAATCCAAACTGAATTAATAAATAGCATACCCTATCCATGAGAGTTCTATTCATACATTATGCTACCCCATTCTGTTGCGGCGTCCCGACAACTGTTAAATGTCTAGCAATCCCACTCTCAATGCATAGCTGCTCATACTCCTGGTTACAGAACTCAAGACCATTATCCGTCCTCAGCTTCTTAACCGTCCTCCCACGTCTGAATTCTTACTAATTGGATTCACTCTCTGAACTTCCAAAAATGCTTCGTGTTTGAACCTGAGGATATAAACCTATATCCTCCAGGAATAATCATCAATAATAGATAAGAAATACCTCTGACCTCCTAATGATTCCACCTGAGACAGACCCTATAAGTCTGAATGAACATAGTCTATCACTCCCTGAGTAGTGTGCCTTCTTACACCGAAACTGAGTCGATGTAACTTTCCTAGAACACAATTCTTCCAAAAATCGAGATTACCTAGTCTTTTCTTGCCAAACAGCCCTTGCTTTTCCAGCACCTGTAGTCCCGCCTCACTCATATGTCCCAGTCTTTTGTGCCAAACCTATGCAAGACTGTCTTTTTCTTTAACACTAGCATTATTAAGCTTCACCTGCCTTTGCTATGGCCATCCAAAGAGTTTCGCAATTATCCCTTGTTTTCCAGATAATACTAACCTGGTACCATTAATCGCTCTGACTTTGTACGACTTCAAATTTTAAGGTTATCCTCTTTTTCAAGAGGTCCTAGAAGTATATCAAATTTCTTTTTAATTTCAGGAATATACCATGACATGTGTAACATAAAACTTGACCCTTCTTTTAGTTGTACCCTCTCACTTGTAAATATCTTGTATCTTACACGTCCATGTTGTCATCCAACTGTAACACTTACACTTGCCTCCATCGGCATTCGATATTCTAAGAAGTATATCTAATCTTGGTGTCATGTGGTATGAACATCTGAACCATGATCCAATGCTAGCAGGAGCCTTGTGCGCTCTTCACTACCACCACCTTAGAATCGTTTCATAGTCAAACACTAGAGCTTGGTTGCTCATCTTTCTTGGCGTAACCTGTTGACTTCTACGATTATTCTTCAGACCTATTTCTCTTCAAGAGTATCCTCAGATTGTCAAATATTGCACTTGGTCTTCCACCTCGAGACTTCGATCTTGAGTTTCCCTTGATTGACTGTTGTGAATCCTCTACGATTAGTTCTTTCCCTTTACATAAATCCCTTCACCATCATCCCCTTCGCCTTTTAGACTTTCTCCTTGATTTCCTTGGTATTAGTGTGGCCATCAGTCCTCCAAATTCAAAAGATTCCCATCCATTGCGCAAGGTATCCACAAAAGTGTTCGATATTATATAATGATGTGGTAAAGGCAGTGAGTACTAATAAGCAAAGGATCTTCATCCTCAAATTTTACCTCAGTATTTGCTAAATCAAGAACGATTTTGTTGAACTCATCTATATGCTCGAAAATCTTTACTCCAACTGGCATACAGAATGTATACAACTTCTTCTTCAAGTACAACTTGTAGGCCAATAACTTTGTCATATACAAAGTCTCGAGCT
Organism: Tanacetum coccineum; assembly: GCA_026074375.1. Classification (NCBI taxonomy): domain Eukaryota; kingdom Viridiplantae; phylum Streptophyta; class Magnoliopsida; order Asterales; family Asteraceae; genus Tanacetum; species Tanacetum coccineum. The sequence continues at coordinate 24,525 of BQNB010002353.1, forward strand.
TTGACCAAACCCCCGCTACAGTCGTCTCCCCGGTAACCTCTCTCAGAACCTTGTTACCTAAACACAAAATCACGACACTGTGAGCTTTCTTGTTTAGCTCAGTTTTTGCTTGAGTTTTCATATCCTCGGGTAAAACCTCCAGAGCTGCTTCACATCCATGTTGAATTAATAAAGCACGCATCTTGATTCTTCATAACCTGAAATCACCAGTTCCATCGAATTTTTTGATGTCAAACTTGGCTCCCGTCATTCTTTTATCCATTTGTTGATCGACTAAACCTTGCGATATACCCTCACAAAAATCGAAACCTCAACAAAGTCCCTTGTGCAAAAAACCCTTCAAAATATTTATTCCTTTATTGAATAATAATAATGATATATCTCTTAGTATTATTAATTTTCACTCATATAATAATATAGATTAACTTCACTTTCCCCACTAAGGTTTAATATATTATTATTTAAATAATTTGAATGAAACCTGGTATGCTTCTTCTTCCTGTTGTTGACGTGAAAACAAAAATCCGAAACAACTTGTAAACTCTTGTCGATCTTCAGTTTATGGAAAAAACCAACACACTTGAACTTTCTTTAACTTGTGGCGATAACCCGACCACTTAAAAATCCAAGAACCTTTGAAGTCTTCTCGGTCGCAAAACCCGGACTCGAAAACGATCTTCAAATAACCCTTAACTGTTGACCCTAACCTGATGCACCTTCTCGTTGTCGTTGAACCTGGTAGCCCAAGCAGAAAACAACCTCTCTACTCCTTCCAGAAAATGACCACGATCAACAGAGACCTTTAGCGACTTCGAACTTAGTATCGAAAAACCTTCGAACCAAGGCTCTTGATATCACTTGTAGGTTTTGATAGCCTACAACCTCGATACTAGAACGGATCACCTCGATGTCGAATAAAGAACACACCCCTAGCAGATTATATGGATCGACAGAAAAGAAAGAAAAGAGCACAAGATAATAAACCCTAATCGAATGATTAGTATTGAAAGAATGATATTTTTTAATCCTCCCCCACCTCCTTTTATAGAGATGAGGGGGGGAGAACAAACCCTAAAACACATGGGTAGACTTGGGGAACAGTTACCCCCACGAAAACTTAAACACTTTGACTACCCTTAGACTTTGCTAAAATAAAGACTAAACTCAACAGGAAGTGGTGGTTGTGTTTGATGGTCACGGTAGAATGTTGGCTGATTCATAGCATAGGAATGTAACGAGTAATTTTCAGCATGCTGACTTGTAGGATTCTTCATTGTTGTTTTAGATTTCAACATCTTTCTGCTTAAGACAAGTTATAAAGTTAGATTATGCCATACTTCTAGGCATCATTTGGATGCATTTTATAAATGTTAATATTACATTAACATCAAAAGTTAAAGCCACTTAGATTAAAATATAGTGGCCCAAAGGTGTGAAAAAATCTCTTTTAAGTCATGATTCATAAGCCATATAGACCGAACGAATGTTAATTCAAGAATGATTTTCCCCCAATTTTTTCCCTTGATTTCCTATTCAATTAATCAAATTTGCAGACTGCAATAACATATAAAATATCGAGTTACAAGCTAGTTCTCAAGTTTAGAATAGGCAAGGGTCCAGGGTTTTGCAAATACAGATTCAACTCCTCACTGTTCGTCATCTTACAATATACTAGTACCCTTTTTTCATCTAATTTCAACAAACTCATTGTAGTTTATTTTGCTGAACAGCATAAAGAACTTATACTGACAATGATACCAGCATAAGCTCAAACCAAGTACAAGCAAACACGGTAAAAGCCTAGGACAGACAACAAATGTACTAGGAAATACTAGACCCCCAATGACGTGAGGCAATAACCAGAGCTATGTCAATACTATGGTTTAATTGCTCAATAGCAGCGCCACTAAGACATGTGATATCTAATTTATAACAGTAATAAACACAACGATATGCAGCATATCCTGAAGACAATAATCCATTCTATCTCATCGACGTCTGCAGGTATCTTGGATCTTACAGCTACATAACTAAAGACCTTTGAATATTGATTACCCAAATATACTATCTGGATTAACTCCCTGTATACCATACTTACATTGAAATCAAGATGGCCTCATACACTCAACCATGCAATCTCTTATTTCGACTGGCAGAGTCTGGACACTCAACGTATACTTCATCTCCATACAGGGTATACAGGGAGTTAAAACAAACACAAGAATCAATGCACAATAGCCGGAGACAGACCTTGATAGCTACGACCACAACTAAAAAAATATATTAAAAGAATCAATACACATGTATTCCCTCAGTAGTTGAAAGAGCCACCACATGTTGTAGCGTTGCCTTCCAGCTTACAACACATCCCTATACTAGAAATGTGTAACCCGTGATAGACCTACCTTTATCCGGATCATTAGCGTAGTCTCAATTAACAAAACCTCTTACGTCCACATGGTTGCCATGATTTGTCCCATACAACAAACCCACATTTGCAGTACCCTACAAATATTTTAGCTAACTACACTTACCACATACTCTATGTCTGGCCACATGCACACCATCAAGTATATTAAACTCCCAACCGCATTTGCATATGGCACCTTACTCATCCTTTCAACATCACAATCCTTAACCGAACAATCCTTCAACGACAGCTTGAAGTGCCCACCCAATGGCATCTTAACCGATTTCCTATTGTCTATTATAAAATTATTCAAAATCTTAGAAATGTACCCGGATTGTGACACCCTCAGAATCTTGCGACTCTGATCCCTGACGATCTCCATACCAAGAATCTTCTTTTGCTTCCCCGAGCTCCTTCATGTCGAACTCCTTTTTAAGCAAAGACTTGGTAGACCCAATCTACAAGCAATGAGCATATCGTCTACATATAATAATAGATAGATATACTCACCTGGTGCATAACTCCTGTAATATACGCAGCTGTCGTAACTGCTACGCTTGAACCCGTTGCTCAGCATATACTCATCAAACCTCCTATACCATTGCCTAGGTGACTGCTTCAAACCATAAAGGGATTTCTTTAACAAACATACCTTGTTACCTTGTTCATATCCCGGTGGCTGCTTCATATAGATCACTTCTTCAAGATTTCCATGTAAAAATGCCGTCTTTACATCAAGCTGCTCCAGCTCATAATCTTTACACGCAGTCAATGCAAGTATAACCCGAATAGATGTGTGTCGAACTACCGGAGAAAATACTTCATTGTAATCAATACCTGCCCTTTGTGTGAATCCACGAGCCACCAACCTTGCCTTGTACCTAGGCTTTTGAACACCTTCAATCCCTTCCTTTATTTTGAACAGCCATTTGCAGCTCACCAGCTTTTGACCAGCTGGATGATCTACTAATTCCCAGGTCTTGTTCTTCCTCAGAGAATCCATCTCTTCTTCCATAGCAGCTTTCCACTTAGAACTGTCTTCACAAGCAACTGCCTCTTGGTATGTCAATGGTTCATGAGTATCTTCTTCCTCTGCTGCAGCAAACGCGTAAGCAGCCATATTACTTTCATCTTGAAACCTTAAAGGTTTCGTTCTTGTCCTTCGCTCTCTATCCCGAGCCAACTGATAATCTGTGAGATCCGGTGTCTGATCAGTTTCATGATCCCCTGCATCTTCATCATCACCATCTTCCTGATCTATCTGATCTTCCTCAGGCGTATGATTATTTAACCTTTATAGTTCCACCTCAACCTGTAATTCCTCAACATACTTATCACCTGCACCAGAATCCTTCAACGTGTCTTTGTACATGACACTTTCATTGAAGACCACGTTCCTTCTAATGACTATTTTATGTAATTCACCATCAAGCCTATATAGTCTGTACCCCTTCACACCCTCGAGATACCCTAAAAGAACGCATTTTATCGCTCTCGGCTCAAGCTTACCCTGTTTATCGTGTAGATATGCGACACAGCAAAAAATCCTCAACATCTCAATAACACATTTCGGGATAAGACTTGGATGTCCGAGACCACATCCTCCATAGGTGACTTTTCTCAATCGCTCTCGATGGGACGTATTGAAAAGATATATCGGGCCGTTACTTGTTTGCCTTTCTGCCCAGAAGGTCTTGGGCAATCTAGACTGAATTAATAAATAGCGTACCTTATCCATGAGAGTTTTGTTCATATGTTCTGCTACCCCATTCTGTTGCGGCGTCCCAGCAACTGTTAAATGTCTAGCAATCCCACTCTCAATGCATAACAACTCAAACTCTTGGTTACAGAACTCAAGACCATTATCCGGTGGCACAATAGCTTCCTTAAAACCATCATCCCGTCCGTATCCTCTACTAATTTCTTCCGCACTCTTCTGACTTTCAAATGCTGTCGTGTTTGAACCTGAGGAATATAACCCATATCTCTGGAATAATCATCAACAATAGATAAGAACGTACACCTCAAACCTCTTAATGATTCCCAACCTGAGATAGACCCTTAATTCCTAAAAATGAACATAGGTCTACACGTCCCTGGGGTAGTGTGCCTTCCTACACCAAAACTTACTCGATGTGACTTTACCATAACACAATTCTCATAAAAATCGAGCTTACCTAGACTTTTCTTGCCAAACAGCCCTTGCTTTTCCAGCACCTGTAGTCCCGCCTCGCTTATATGTCCCGGTCTTTTGTGCCAAACCTACGCAAGACTGTCTTTTTCTTTAACACTAGCATTAAGCTCACCTGCCATTGCATGGCCATCCAAGGAGTATACGCAATTATCCCTTCGTATTCCGGATAAAATAACCCTGGAACCATTAATCGCCTTGACTTTGCCCGACTGCAATTTTATGGTATATCCCTCTTTTTTAAGAGTTCCTAGCGATATCAAATTTCTTTTCAATTCAGGAATATACCTGACATTGTGTAACACAAAACTTCACCCATCTTTCAGTTGTACCCTCACCTTATCAATACTTTTGATCTTACACTCCCTGTTGTCACCCAACTGTACACTGCCTCCATCGCATTTCAGAAAGTCAAAAAGTATATCTAATCTGGGTGTCATGTGGTATGAACATCCTGAAACCAGATACAATCTAGCAAGCCCTGTGCGCTCCCATCACCATCATCACCTCAGAATCATCATAACCTCTCTCAGAACCTGTTACCTAAACACAAAATCACGACACTTGTAAGCTTTCTTGTTAGCATAGTTTTCTTCGGCTTGCAGCTTTTCATATCCTCGTGAGTAAAACCACCAGATATAGCTTCCCATCCATGTTGAATTTAAATAGAGCACGCATCTGATTCTCATAACCTCATTCCATCGATTTTTGAGTCCAACTTCACTCCTGTCATTCTTTTATATCCTTTGTGATCCGTCTAACCGTGTCGAAATACACCCTCAACAAAAAATCGAAAACCTCAACAAGTCCCTTGTGCCAAAAAAAACCCTTCAAATTATATTCCTTTATTGAATAATAATATGATAATATCTAACCATATTATTATATTTTCCAACAATAATAATAATATATATAACTATCTTTCCCACTAAGGTTTAAAATATTATTATTTAAATAATTGAATGAAACCTGGTATGACTTCTTCTTTCCTGTGTATGACGTAAAAACAGAAAACAGAAACAACCTGTAAACTCTTGTCGATCTTCAGTTTATGGAAAAACCAACACACTTGAACTTTCTTTAACTTGTTGCGATAACCCGACCCCTCGAAAATCCAAAAACCTTTGAAGTCTTCTTGGTCGCAAAACCCGGACTCGAAAACGATCTTCAAATAACCCTTAACTGTTGACCCTAACTTGCTGCACCTTCTCGTTGTCGTTGAACCTGGTAGCCCAAGCAGAAAACAACCTCTCTACTCCTTCCAGAAAATGACCACGATCAACAGAGACCTTTAACGACTTCGAACCTAGTATCGAAAAACCTTCGAACCAAGGCTCTTGATAACACTTGTAGGTTTTGATAGCCTACAACCTCGATACTAGAACGGATAACCTCGATGTCGAATAAAGAACACACCCCTAGCAGATAATATGGATCGACAGAAAAGAAAGAAAAAGAGCACAAGATAATAAACCCTAATCGAATGATTAGTATTGAAAGAATGATATTTTTTAATCCCCTCCCCCTTCACCTCCTTTTATAGAGATGAGGGGGGGAGAACAAACCCTAAAACACATGGGCTGGACTTGGGACACAAGTTAACCCACGAAAACTTAACACTTGACTACCCTGGACTTTTGCTAAAATAAAGACTAAACTCAACAGGAAGTGGTGGTTGTGTTTGATGGTCACGGTAGAATGTTGGCTGATTCGTTGCATAGGAATGTAACGAGTAATTTTCAGCATGCTGACTTGTAGGATTCTTCATTGTTGTTTTAGATTTCAACATCTTCCTGCTTAAGAACAAGTATAAAGTTAGCATATGCATACTTCTAGAGCATCCTTTGGATGCTTTTTATAAATGTTAATATTACATTAACATCAAAAGTTAAAGCCACTTAGATTAAAATATAGAGGCCCAAAGGAGTGAAAAAATCTCTTTTAAGTCATGATTCATAAGCCATAGACCAAAGAATGTTAATCAAGAATGATTTCATTCCTTGATTCCTATTCAATTAATCCAAATTTGCAGACTGCAATAACATATAAAATATCGAGTTACAAGCTAGTTCTCAAGTTTAGAATAGGCAAGGGTCTAGGGTTTTGCAAATACAGATTCAACTCCTCACTGTTCGTCATCTTACAATATACTAGTACCCTTTTTTCATCTAAATTCAACATACTCATTGTAGTTTATTTTGCTGAACAGCATAAAGAACTTATACTGACAATGATACCAGCATAAGCTCAAACCAAGTACAAGCAAACACGGTAAAAGCCTAGGACAGACAACAAATGTACTAGGAAATACTAGACCCCCAATGACGTAAGGCAATAACCAGAGCTATGTCAATACTATGGTTTAATTGCTCAATAGCAGCGCCACTAAGACATGTGATATCTAATTTATAACAGTAATAAACACAACGATATGCAACATATCCTGAAGACAATAATCCATTCTATCTCATCGACTTCTGCAGGTATCTTGGATATTGATTACCCAAATATACTATCTGGATTAACACCCTGTATACCATACTTACATTGAAATCAAGATGGTCGCATACACTCAACCATGCAATCTCTTAATTCGACTGGCAGAGTCTGGACACTCAACGTATACTTCATCTCCATACAGGGTATACAGGGAGTTAAAACAAACACAAGAATCAATGCACAATAGCCGGAGACAGACCTTGATAGCTATGACCACAACTAAAAAAATATATTAAAAGAATCAATACACATGTATTGCCTCTGTAGTTGAAAGAGCCACCACGTGTTGTAGCGTTGCCTTCTAGCTTACAACACATCCCTGTACTAAAAATGTGTAACCCGTGATAGACCTACCTTTATCCAGATCATTAGCGTAGTCTGAATCAACAAAACCTCTTACGTCCACATGGTTGCCACGATTTGTCCCATACACCAAACCCACATTTGCTGTACCCCGCAAATATTTCAAAATCCACTTCACTACTCCCCAATGATTTTTACCTAGATTCGCCAAATATCTGCTAACTACACTTACCGCATACTCTATGTCTGGCCACGTGCACACCATCAAGTACATTAAACTCCCAACCGCATTTGCATATGGCACCTTACTCATCCTTTCAACATCATAATCCTTAACCGAACAATCCTTCAACGACAGCTTGAAGTGCCTACTCAATGGCATCTTAACTGATTTCCCATTGTCTATTATAAAATTATTCAAAATCTTAGAAATGTACCCGGATTGTGACACCCTCAGAATCTTGCGACTCTGATCCTTGACGATCTCCATACCAAGAGTCTTCATTTGCTTCCCCGAGCTCCTTCATGTCAAACTCCTTTTTAAGCAAAGACTTGGTAGACCCAATCTACAAGCAATTAGCATATCGTCTACATATAATAATAGATAGATATACTCACCTGGTGCATAACTCCTGTAATATACGCAGCTGTCGTAACTGTTACACTTGAACCCGTTGCTCAGCATATACTCATCAAACCTCCTATACCATTGCCTAGGTGACTGCTTCAAACCATAAAGGGATTTCTTTAACAAACATACCTTGTTACCTTGTTCATATCCCGGTGGCTGCTTCATATAGATCACTTCTTCAAGATTTCCATGTAAAAATGCCGTCTTTACATCAAGATGCTCCAGCTCATAATCTTTACACGCAGTCAATGCAAGTATAACCTGAATAGATGTGTGTCGAACTATCGGAGAAAATACTTCATTGTAATCAATACTTGCCCTCTGTGTGAATCCACGAGCCACCAACCTTGCCTTGTACCTAGGCTTTTGAACACCTTCAATCCCTTCCTTTATCCTGAACAGCCATATGCAGCTCACCAGCTTTTGACCAGCTGGATGATCTACTAATTCCCAAGTCTTGTTCTTCCTCAAAGAATCCATCTCTTCTTCCATAGCAGCTTTTCACTTAGAACTGTCTTCACAAGCAACTGCCTCTTGGTATGTTAATGGTTCATGAGTATCTTCTTCCTCTGCTGCAGCAAACGCGTAAGCGGCCATAATACTTTCATCTTGAAACCTTAAAGGTTTCGTTCTTGTCCTTCACTCTCTATCCTGAGCCAACTGATAATCTGTGAGATCCGGTGTCTGATCAGTTTCATGATCCCCTGCATCTTCATCATCACCATCTTCCTGATCTATCTGATCTTCCTCAGGCGTATGATTATTTAACCTTTATAGTTCCACCTCAACCTGTAATTCCTCAACATACTTATCACCTGCACCAGAATCCTTCAACGTGTCTTTGTACATGACACTTTCATTGAAGACCATGTTCCTTCTAGTGACTATTTTATGTGATTCACCATCAAGCCTATATAGTCTGTACCCCTTTACACCCTCGGGATACCCTAAAAGAACGCATTTTATCGCTATCGGCTCAAGCTTACCTTGTTTATCGTGTAGATATGCGACACAGCCGAAAATCCTCAACATCTCATAATCACTTGGATGTCCCGACCACATCTCCATAGGTGTCTTTTTCTCAATCGCTCTCGATGGTGACGTATTGATAAGATATGCGGCCGTACATGTTGCTTCTGCCCAGAAGGTCTTGGGCAATCCAGACTGAATTAATAAATAGCGTACCTTATCCATGAGAGTTCTGTTCATACGTTCTGCTACCCCATTCTGTTGCGGCGTCCCAGCAACTGTTAAATGTCTAGCAATCCCACTCTCAATGCATAACAACTCAAACTCCTGGTTACAGAACTCAAGACCATTATCCGTCCACAGCTTCTTAACCATCCTCCCAGTCTGATTCTCTACTAATTGCTTCCACTCTTTGAACTTTCCAAATGCTTCGTGTTTGAACCTGAGGATATAAACCCATATCTTCCTGGAATAATCATCAACAATAGATAAGAAATACCTCTTACCTCCCAATGATTCCACCTGAGACAGACCCCATAAGTCTGAATGAACATAGTCTATCACTCCCTGAGTAGTGTGCCTTCCTACACCAAAACTGACTCGATGTGACTTTACCAGAACACAATTCTCACAAAAATCGAGCTTACCTAGACTTTTCTTGCCAAACAGCCCTTGCTTTTCCAGCACCTGTAGTCCCGCCTCGCTCATATGTCCCGGTCTTTTGTGCCAAACCTACGCAAGACTGTCTTTTTCTTTAACACTAGCATTAAGCTCACCTGCCATTGCATGGCCATCCAAGGAGTATACGCAATTATCCCTTCGTATTCCGGATAAAATAACCCTGGAACCATTAATCGCCTTGACTTTGCCCGACTGCAATTTTACGGTATATCCCTCTTTTTTAAGAGTTCCTAGCGATATCAAATTTCTTTTCAATTCAGGAATATACCTGACATTGTGTAACACAAAACTTGACCCATCTTTCAGTTGTACCCTCACCTTATCAATACTTTTGATCTTACACTCCCTGTTGTCACCCAACTGTACACTGCCTCCATCGCATTTCAGAAAGTCAAAAAGTATATCTAATCTGGGTGTCATGTGGTATGAACATCCTGAATCCATGATCCAATCTAGCAGAGCCTGTGCGCTCATCACCACCATCACCTCAGAATCGTCATAAGTCGAACCACTAGAGCTTGGTTGCTCATCTTTCTTGGTGTAACCTGTTGACTTCTTGCGATTATTCTTCGGACAGTTTCTCTTCAAGTGATCCTCAGATTGGCAAATATAGCACTTGAGTCTTCCACCTCGAGACTTTGATCTTGACTTTCCCCTTGACTGACGTGAATCCCTACGATCAGTTCTTCCCCTCACATATAACCCTTCACCATCATCCCCCTTCGCCTTAGACCTTTCTTTGATTTTCTTTGAATTTAGTGTGGCCATCACGTCCTCCAAAGTCAAAGCTTCCCGTCCATAGAGCAAGGTATCCACAAAGTGTTCGTATGATGCTGGTAAAGAAGTGAGTAATAATAAAGCAAGATCTTCATCCTCAAATTTTACCTCAATATTTGCTAAATCAAGAACGATTTTGTTGAACTCATCTATATGCTCGGAAATCTTTCGTCCAGCCGGCATACATAATGTATACAACTTCTTCTTCAGCTACAACTTGTTGGCCAATGACTTTGTCATGTGACCAAACCCCCACTGCAGTCGTCTCCCCGGTAACCTCTCTCAGAACCTTGTTACCTAAACACAAAATCACGGTACTGTGAGCTTTCTTGTTTAGCTCAGTTTTCGCTTGAGCTTCCATATCCTCGGGTAAAACCTCCAGAGCTGCTTCACATCCATGTTGAATTAATAAAGCACGCATCTTGATTCTCCATAACCCGAAATCACCAGTTCCATCGAATTTTTCAATGTCAAACTTGGCTCCCGTCATTCTTTTATCCCTTTGTTGATCGACTAAACCTTGTGATATACCCTCACAAAAATCAAAACCTCAACAAAGTCCCTTGTGCAAAAAACCCTTCAAATTATTTATTCCTTTATTGAATAATAATAATGATATATCTACCTTATTATTATTATTATTTTCAAATAATAATATATAATAAATTTACTTTCCCACTAAGGTAAATATATTATTATTTAAATAATTTGAATGAAACCTGGTATGCTTCTTCTTCCTGTTGTTGACGTGAAAACAAAAATCCGAAACAACTTGTATTTCTTGTCGATCTTCAGTTTATGGAAAAAACCAACACACTTGAACTTTCTTTAACTTGTGGCGATAACCCGACCACTTAAAAATCCAAGAACCTTTGAAGTCTTCTTGGTCGCAAAACCCGGACTCGAAAACGATCTTCAAATAACCCTTAACTGTTGACCCACTGCTCCTTCTTGTTGTCGTTAAACCAGGTAGCCCAAACAGAAAAAACGAATCTGATCCTTCCAAGATAACGATAAAAAAACCTTTAACGACTTCGAACCTAGTATCGAAAAACCTTCGAACTAAGGCTCTTGATACCACTTGTAGGTTTTGATAGCCTACAACCTCGATACTAGAACGGATAACCTCGATGTCGAATAAAGAACACACCCCTAGCAGATAATATGGATCGACAGAAAAGAAAAAAAAAAGCACAAGATAATAAACCCTAATCGAAAGATTAGTATTGAAAGAATGATGTGTAAAATCCCCTCCCCCATCACCTCCTTTTATAGAGATGAGGGGGAGAACAAACCCTAAAACACATGGGCTGGACTTGGGACACAAGTTAACCCACGACAACTTAACACTTGACTACCCTGGACTTTTGCTAAAATAAAGACTAAACTCAACACTTCCCTTCCATACGTGTGGTTTAAACAAGTTTCAAACAAATTAGGTTTACCAGATCCATCTTAAACTCGCGCATTATCATGACGACGACTCTCCAAACATCGAAGCCTACGATTCCTAAACCCAAACGATGGCAAAAGAAGACTCCCATCATTCCCGTCACCAACATTGCCACCACTACCTTATTAAGATCTTATCAAAACTCGCACGCGGATACTTGGCTCATGCACCAACGTAACACGGAAGAGAAAAAAGACGGTGTTCCTAGACCTTGATAAAAACCCTAATCCATTCTATACGGTATTCCGCCTCAATACGACCTCCCAAAAACTTTGATTTCATAGTAAAGTATGGAAAATGTTATAGATATGCTAAGAAAACGTCCATACGTTGACGAATTTCTTAACTATTTAAATCGAAACAATTTTGAAATTGTCATGATTACAGCCTCAAAAGAAGTATATGCTTCGGAGGTGTTGAATAAATTGGATCCGAAGGGTTTGATTTCACATAGATTATATGGAAATTCTTGCAAAAAGATTGGCGGGAGTTTGGTTAAGGATTTATCATATATAGGACGGGATTTGAAGAATGTGGTGATTGTTGACGACAACCCTAGTTTTTACCAATTGCAGCCGGAGAATGCAATTCAAATCAGACCATTTATAGTTGATCTTCAAGATTTTGAGTTAAAGAAATTGATGAATAGTTTTTTCAGTAAATGTGAATACAAAGATAATTTAAAGGATGCTGTGACGCATTATCATGTTGCCCGAATGCCCGGATTGGAAATTGAAACAGGAGTTACAAATTAAACTTCGAGTGGCTAAGAACAATTTTATTGAGGTCAATTATTTTGATTTTTTCCAGCACTTGCAAATTGATATCAATTGGCTTATATTTTCCCCTTCTATACACTTCTGTCTTTAGGAAAACCAACTAGGAGAGTTAGAGAAGGTTGCATTCATGTGGCTTTTGATTTAAATATGGTTTGTGTTTGAGAAACGATTGAAAATTTAGTAAGTATGAAATTCCAAACCCAACCATTTTGGTGATTATGAAGTTTGCACTAACAAACATTTTCTTTTGCCCAAACCAAAATTCAAGGATTTGTAACATGACTACATAACAGAAATCAAGACCCTCTCAAATACACATAAACATAATATGCTTGCGTCGTTCCCGCCAAAGGGCTTGTGTCTCAATGATATGGTTCTAGGTTCAAGTCATACCTAGGACATTGTGAGATTAATGATTTGTTGTGTAAATAGTGTGAGATAGTTAGTTGTCTTTCAAAAAAAAATACGCTTATGTTCCCTCAAAAACAAACTATGAGCTCTAATTTTAAAGAAAGATGGATACCATTATTGTAGGCTTGCCTTTTGTTTGTGAGGGAACAAGATGCATGGGCAATGTACTTATGTTCATGCAAATATGAGATTATCTTAATTAAGATACCTTTCTTAACTGATATTTACAAGAATTTAATATTGGTTATAAATAGATGCAAATATATTTAACTTGATTTTGAATTCTCCACTTTTGTTCAAACGAATAACCCTGGTTCCAGTCTATATAATAACACGTTTGAATGGTAGCAATGTCAAGTTTGTGGCCATAAGAAATCACCAAATTGTCATTAATGGGTGTTTGATTTACTCTTGTTGCATGATAATGCTACAATAAGCATTATTATTATCAAGGAACCTAAAAAATAATTCAGTTTATCTTATTTAATATGAATGGCTACGCCGGGGTATATCTAGATATCCCTTGCTTCTTTATGGGGCTAATGAAGCGATGATCAAACTTAGGCAACTTTTTAAATTATTCATGGCTGTATTTTTGCTTCTTATAGTTGTATGTTTGTTAAAGACTAAAAAATATCAATATGTCTATATCCTATGTTATATAGGTGATCGATATAACTGGTTGTCATCTACATTCTGTAATGAACTAAAGAATCCTTAAACAATGAATCTAATTAATCAAAGAGATATTGATCCACACTCTGTAAGATGTCCAATATGTGATGATGATATTGGTTCGGAAGAGTGTGTGTATGTCTCTTGTAAAATCGCAGTTAATACTTGGAATAATGTATCATGAAATTGGTGGAAAATTACATAACTTAATTATCAATAACTAACCCTCATGATCTGATTAGCCTGTCGGATGCTTAGCGGATAAAATAAATAAGAATAGATCATGTTTAGAGGCATAAGCATGACATGCTTCAAAGTGTAAATTGATTAAACTTGAAAATGTATAGATTATGGCTTCAGCTTATTTTCAAAAAATTAGTGACTGATTTTAGATGCATGATCGTCATACCTGATTTTTATACATGAACATGCATGCATGTTAAGATGCATCAACATTAGTTAGATGCAACGGTTGTGTTTAAAATTGGTTATGTTCTTGTGTTACATTACAATATCGGTAGGATGGACATGTTTAGATGCATCCATGTAATCAGAAGCATCGAAGCATCCATGAGCACTTGGACCTATGATCGGATAGCATCGATATAATTATTTACCACTCGTTTAGATGTATCTTGCGGCGATTAGGCATTGGTTTTTATTAATGCATCTAATATTTCAAAAGATAATTCAATTCATTAAGCATAACTTAAACCGATATATGGTTCATACGTCTAATTAACTTGGCTAGATGCAGATACAAAGTAAGTCGCATCTATCTTATGATTCTGAATTAATTTGATACGGTTCACTATGAACAAAAAACATCTATCTTATGATTGTGTGCAATGGAGCCTAACAGATACATCTATCTTATGATTCTGAATTAATTTGATACGGTTCACTATGAACAATCAAGTAATTATTGAAATAATGCTATTTGGTGTTCATGACGTTAGGAGGATGCGTGATGGATTATGTATAGTATCAACTTTGCATCGATACAGTAGATGCATTCATGCATTAATTAATGTCTTTGATGAAACACATGAATGAGAACGGTTTCCCAGTTATTAAAAAACCCGGATGAACTCAAAATAGATGCAATAGAACATTTCATGGTTTATCCATCTACCTTTTTGCCAATGTTAATCGATGATATGATAGAGCAGCAAACATGCAATCTTACTGTTAATAAGGATGGACCGAATATAAAATGCAATGAAACATGGCATTGGCAATATCCTGTTTTACGGTTATACCCTCGTTTATCTTGTTCATAAAAACTTGTACTCCCTCCGTCCCACGTTAAGTGTCCACTTGACTTTTTCAAAGTCTTTTTTCTTCAACTTTGACTTTAATGATTTCTTCTTATCTATACTATTATATAAAGCATTTAAGTTGTGGGGTCCATCAAAAATTAAGATAAGAAGGTGCAATCTTGACCATTCATTTCGTTTTAAAGGAATACATCGTAGAGTGACATGTGTCACATCTTAATTAAAAAATCACCCTTATTTTTAAATTGAAATATTTTTCTATCTATTAATTTTTTTATGACATAATTTCATCATATTTTTTAAAATTTCGTTCTCTATAATTCAACATCCATTTTGATATATTTTTATAAATTTTTAGATTTTTACATTTTTAATGAGTTTATTTTATTTTGATTTAATTTTTTTACAACTTTAATTCATTTGAAGAGAGTGTTTAATTGGTAAGAGACTGTGAGAGTCTTTTAAATGCGAGTACGGTGCTGTTAATATAGTGTTGTGGGAAAGGTACGGGAAACCCAAACAAACACATACAACGGACAACACATATACATTCGAAGTGTTGTGAAACGAATTCACTTAGCGGGTAGAAAATTACGAGGAGAGTTAGGTCAAAAAAAAATTATCACCGCTGCTATGCGCGGGTATCCAACTATGTTATATGATACTTGATGCAAGATATATGAACGGATAGAGTTTTGAATATATTTTTCGTTGGTAAAATTTTCGTTCAATATTATATAACACAAACAAAAATATTTATGGTCAAAGTTGAGGAAAAAAGACTTAAAATATTCTATTGTGGACACTTAATATGGGACGGAGGGAGTATAAAACTACAGAACCGTACGAAACAAAAAAAGTTTGATACATAAAACACGGAAAAAACGGTAAAGACTAATTTTCTTTCCATTGACCGAAGAAATCTAGGTGCCATAATCATATAAGGGTACCAATAAGACAATAACAAATACCACATTGGATTTTAATTGGTCATCTTTTGGTTAAAATGGTTCATTAATGTGACACATCATTGAACTTGGGCATTAAAAAGTTATTCCAACCAAAATTATGGCCCTAATCTCTTTCGAAAATTAAATGATCTTTATAG
>BQNB010002353.1:42537-126065 GCA_026074375.1 Tanacetum coccineum
TATACTAGCTTTTAAATGTATATACATATAATATTTAATGTATACTTGTTATTAGATGATAGTGTAACCAACAAGTAGCTTTGTGGGAATGCGGCTACTACATGATGAAGTTTGTTTTTGAAACTTTGTATATAAAACAAAAAACCTTCCCGCGTGAGGTAAATGTTTATACACTTTGTTTATTTTCATTTAATCGGTTATGTGAAACTATTAACGTTTTATCTTATTATGTTTATAGCTTCATGACTCTACCAGAGCTCATGTCTATCCCGGACAATGGGACTACATCTTCGTAAGCAACTTTATTTCATTTGTAACGAGACGGTATTTTAATCATTTTCTTGCAACTTTATGTCATTAGTACAAGTCACTGAATCGAGTACCATATTGTATATGACCAGCGACTTCATTGAGGATTGGGTAAAAATATGTTCCACTGCTAAAAACAAGGTGCAAGCAGAATTTAAGGATTTGAATTTTGCAGAACAATGCACCAAGTGTGAGATTGTAAGTTGAAACAAATTTAAAATATTCTTACTGAAGTCAAACTTCATTTTTAGTGCAGTTTTGACACCTGGTCTCTTGATTATGGTCTCTTGATTATGGGTAAAAATATATTCTTACTGTAAATGTATCTTTGGGGAACCTATTAAGTTACCCTTTTGTTAAAGCAGCAGTTATGAACAAAACACTTTCCCTAAAAGGAGGATATTACAACTTTGTTAAGTGCAGTTTTGACACCTGGTCTCTTGATTATGGTGTTTCACCCTCTCTCGCTGTCAAATAGTATATACGTGCATGCTTTACAGGTTTTCATGTGAAAGATAAGGGGACCCGAATCCATGACCTCTGATATATTAGAGATTAAGGGGAGGACTAGGACACCGTTCAAGCTGCATATTTTATAGTCTAAATTACTTTTAGTAGGATAAAGATAAGAATACTTTACTTGTCTTCTCATTCAGTTATTTTCATATAAATTATAATGTAATAAGCTCTCAAATGTAGGGAAAATAAATGCTGGATAACTGGAGCAATTGTATGCTCCCCACAAAATTGTAAAGGTTCTCTTTTACATATACTAAATTTCACTGTTGATCTAGGACCGCATGATTAGTGATATGTAGATTCTTCTAGGGTCATGATGCTTTATACTCGCGACATTAGATTTTGTTGTTATGTGGCTTTGATGAGGAATATGAGGATACCGTTTAGAACCTATTTGTTTTGCCAAGTTTCCTCTATTTTTATCACAGTTTTAACTCTATCAATCATGCAATTTAAATCCAATTCAAAGTATGAAGGAAGATGGTATACATAAGCTAAAACATGAACAAACAAGTCATTGAAACTGCCATAAAATGTCAATTATTAAACACACTCTGCACATGTTTGCTTACACTTATTTGGCTAGCTTTTCCAAAATATACTCTTCAGAAACAGGATATACATCAACCTTTCTAGTAGCTCTATTAGTTTCAAGGTATGAGAAAGCTTCTTTCACTCTGTCAAATGGAAACGGACTGTTTGGGTCAATTACTGCCTATTCAGCTTTGTCAACGTGGAACCGGTTGAGGTCACAACAAACCGGAAACCTGGTGGTGTCACTGCACCAGTTAGGACGACTACACTTCCACCTTCCTTCACCACCTTCGATGCTTTCTCCCCTCGCCCTGCAACCAATAAGATAATGATCATCTCACTTTCAACCGTCAAATCTTTTTTGACCCAATAAGCACACTCACATTATCAATGTGTGTGTGATAATCAATTGTAACATAATTACAACAACGACTTACCAATGGCATCATATACAACATCATATTTGTCTGGCAGTTCTTCAAACTTCTCTTTTGTGTAATCAATGGCTACATCAGCGCCTAAACTTTTGAGCAACTCCAGTTTTGGCGTACTAGATGTGGCTGCTACTTTTGAAGCACCAAATACTTGTTTTGAAAGCTGCATAGAAAAGTCTTGTTAATGAATAAACATAGATCACTCATACGTCAAAGCACACTACAACAGCTGCCATTTTCCCCAGCAACAAAACCGGGATATCCCGGGCGACTTGTCGCTGGGGATGCGTTTCCCGGGCGACATGTCGCCCGGGATAAGTTGAGCGGAAAAGCTTGAAGGGGATACGTTCCCGAGCGACAGCGTCGGGCCCACGTGGTTTCAGTCAAGCAATTAAGTGCCACCGTGGAGGGTTTTCCGAGGCGACATGTCGCCCGGGATAATCGATTTATAAAATCACTAATTAAAATTGATGTTAGATTAATTAATTATTTAGGACGAATCCCGGGCGACATGTTGCCCGGGAAAGTTTTTTAAATAAATTTAATTTTCAAATATAATAGGAATTTTGTCGGTTGTGTTAAGTTTCCGAGGCGACATGTCGCCCGGGATAATCGATTTATAAAATCACTAATTAAAATTGATGTTAGATTAATTAATTATTTAGGACGAATCCCGGGCGACATGTTGCCCGGGAAAGTTTTTTAAATATATTTAATTTTCAAATATAATAGGAATTTTGTCGGTTGTGTTAAGTTTCCCGGGCATACACTATTTTTGGGTATTATTTTCCTGGGCGACATGTCGACCGGGAGGAGGCTGCAATAAATTTTTTTTTTACCTTTCCCGGGCGACATGTCTCCCGGGATAAGTCTGCTTTTTTTTTGGGACTGCCTGCACAGCAGGCCATATCCAGATTTTTTTTAGAATTTTTCTGGAAAAAATCTACCAATACACAAACCTGTGTAAACCAATATATAATCTACCAAAATACATTACAACTTGTATCCAAACACAATACGATCAACGCATTTGATATAATAACGCTAAATACGTCCAAAATCCGAATAAACAAAATAGCCTAACAAACGGGTGACGAAGTCACAAAACTTGCATTATCCGCAAGATACAAGTCAATATTCACCAAGATAACAAGTTCTAAATGTACAGGGAAACAAATATTCACTTAAGGGTCGCCAAGATAACAAGTTCCAAAACACACGTACTTAAGACACAAAATAGCATATATATACTTACCCAACATCTCCTAACTATCGTCCTCATCCTCTCCGTCCTCGCTGTCGTCCTCGGAGCTATTAGAGCGGGATCCACTTTTTGGGGAATATGAGTCGAAGCAATAACAAGAATATTTCTAGTTTCATAATCCCTGGAGAAGTAATTTGACTCATTCACATCCAGATCGTTAACCAATTCTTAAAAGGTTTAGTCCCGTGTATGTTTTTACTGGTTATGCTGATGGGATTGTTGTGTTTTGTATGGTAGTTTTATAAGGTGAACAAGCTCCAAGGGTTGAACATAGATCAAATACACACAAGAATTAACGACATATATAGAGCTAAAAAGATGCCTTTGAAAACCTGTTTGTCGCTTTAGATAGAGGTAGATACTGCATCTACTTGTGCATGTATCAATTTCGCTTCTGCAATATCTGAAACAGGTCAAATGGGAAAAAAACATCAAAACTTTTTGTTTAATGATTTGTTATAATTGTAGAAAATTCTGCTATTTGTAAGTTACCACATTGTTCTTTTACGAAGTTCATAGAAAATGGACAGTATGCGTTCACGGGTCAACCCAACCTGGACTGACCCAAACTTAAAATGACCCATTTTGACAGTACGTGGACTGACGCATACTTAAATGGCCCATTCTAGTTTTAACATATTTAGATAAAAACTGTAATAGTATAGCTTTTGCAGAGCATAACAAGGATTTCTGGACGGAGATTGTTTGTGACCCAATTAGAACTGATCATGCCACCTCTTCTAATATGTGGTTTTAGTGCACAAATTAACCAGAAACGCATTCAGCAAGGCATTGTTAATCAATTAACATGTATTATCAACAGATGCATCAATTCAAAAGATGGTCTCAAAATGAAACTATATGGCCGCCTAATAAAAACAGCAACAAAAACAAGAAAGGACTTGCAATAACACTCGGCCAACTGTTTTCAAATTTACTACTATAACAAACACCAAATAAAAATAGAAATCACGAAAGGCAATGTCATTGAAGGCAACCATCCGTTTGGACGCATGTAACAGGTTGAAGTCTAACCACGACCCCAACCACAAACCTAACAAATGAAACGTAACCCGCTGAAACCTTAAAACATACCATTTCGAGCATACAATCCAACCAAGTGATATAGCATTTCTGAAGTATATAATTAATGTTCAAAATCTTAGAATTGGTCACAGCTATTGCATCTGATACTTTCTTAAAAGTTGTACATGTTGGGCCGTACCCAGCCCAACGGGCTAATCCCAACCCGCTGTAACTTTGACAGTTACAAAATGGTTATTAGGCAGTTACAAGAGAACAGACACAACGGTTCACAAATACGAACCATTGCAACACTTAAATCATGCCTGTTCGATTAATATATATATATCTAGTTCTTATGTATTTAGAAAGATGATGACAGAATATTGATTATTGTAAAACACAAGTTTAATACAATTCATATTTTGGTATATTTTGATTAAGTTAGAACATCGATCCAAAGTTAATTTCTCCAACATTTGGCATCAGATCTTTTTGGTATTAAAACCAAGAATCATCATATACCAGTTTTTTTTCTGCCCAGTTTTTGAATCAAAAAACGAAGCCATCTTGTTTTGCAAATCGGTTGAAAACACAACCTCATACAAAATCATTTTTTTTTGTCTGTGTTTTAAGTTAGGGAATCCAACACTGCCACCAAAGGTGTAATCACCCTCGTGATTATACACCGGCAACAAGGGGTTTCACCCAAGTCTTTGCAAACATTAGTTTTCCTTTCAAGATTTTAGACCCAAAAAAAAACAAACCCAGAAAAGGTTTAGGCAACGTTTTTTAATTAACCCAGATTCGAAAATCAATCAAAGGACAGAAAAATTAGATCATCGGAAAAAGGGAACAAACACACCTGTTTGAAGATTCATTTGAATCAATCCCTCATTGGAATCATCAATTGATTCCACTTATCCAGAAAGCCCCAATTAAAGCGGCGTCCAAGATCCCCAATTGATTGCGAAACCCTAATTTTTCGCACAAAGCAAATCAAGGGAATCACCAACTACGAACACAATCGTAGTTAGAAGAAAGGATAAGGGCCATCCTCATCGGTGAACAAATCACCATCGAAGACAGGAAGGCAAGAAGAAGGAAGGATCATCGGTCACGACATCCCAACTCAAAAGAGGAGTCGGTGTGTGTTTTTTAACCACAAAGAAAAAGGAAGACCGAGTATATAGTTAGCAAAAGGGACACGGGTTATTTTAACCCACACATCAAAAGGGACTACGGGCCTATAAGCCCACCAGGTTTCATCAAACCACTTTTAACCCTTTCACTTTCGTTTTTTTTATATCTAGTGATAAGTTTTATACTTTTATAGATATAAGTTTTGGTATTTGTTTTATATAATAAAATATATTTTTACTCGCTTTTAAAAGTTAGTATTTATTATTTATTTTTATAAAACAAACACTTAGATATAATAACCTAGCGATTACGCTGCTTATTATATAGAATAATTTTTAAGGAGTAATTAACCTTAGGTTATTCGTTTTAGACATAAAATCTCTAGGAAAAGTTTTTTTTCAAAACTTTATTCCGTTAGTTATAGCCTGCAAGGCATAAAATTTTTGAGTACTCACCAAAAGAGAAAGAAAATTTCTCCGACACATTAAGTGTCAAATTTTTTTTACATAGAGATTTTATTTTAATATCCTAGCGATATGACGAAAGAAAGTGGAGATACTTCTAAAAAAGAAGTAAGTACTACCAGTACACCCCAATTCCAATGTCCAATGCTAAAACCCACGAATTACTCATTATGGGCAATTCGAATGCAAATCATTCTCGAAGCGAATGGTTTATGGGAAATGATAGAACCATCGGAGACAACCCAATCCGACAATAAGAAAGATAAGACTGCAATCGCATTTCTTTATCAATCCTTACCCGAAGAACAATTGCTTCAAATAACAAAGCACAAAACCGCGAAAGCAATATGGGACGCTTTGAAAACTAGACATATGGGCGAACAAAGAGTCCAACAAGCAAGACTCCAAACTCTCAAATCCGACTTTGAGATGTTACAAATGAAGGAAGACGAGACAATCGACACCTTCACAGGAAAATTAACAACACTAGCAAACAAAGCCGCTAGTTTAGGGCACACATTTGAGGATCCAACTCTAGTACGAAAACTACTAAATGCTGTACCCGACAAATTCCTTCAAATTGTTGCATCCATTGAACAATATTCAGATTTAGATGATATGACCCTAGAAGAAGCAATAGGAAGACTCAAGACCTATGAAAAGATTAGCTTAAGAAGGTATACAACGTGGGACAATCAAGAAAAATTGATGTTCACGCGACACGATAGTCGAGGAAAGAATTTTAGAGGACGTGGACGTGGAAAACATAAATTTTCACACAATAACAACCATGAGAAATTTAGAGAGGAAAAGAAAGATGGAGAAACCTCTCATAAGAACTTCAACAATAACAACTTCAGGAAATCAAATTATGATACTAGCAAACTACAATGCTACCGTTGTAGAAAAATAGGGCACATAGCACCAAACTGTCCACTAAAGACAAAAAAGCATGAGCAATCCAACCTTGTTGAAGAAGACTTAGAACCAACCTTACTAATGGCAATATTAGAAGATTTGGATCAAGGAAAACAAGTAAAAGAAGTTGAAGATCAAAAGATCCAATACACCGATGAAGTTGTAGGGTATAGAGACAAGTATGGATTAGTCTATGGTACCTTGATAATGCCAGCAAAGTAACCATATGACTGGAGTAAGAGAGCATTTTAAGGAACTAGATGAGAAGGTTAGTGGAAAAGTAAAATTTGGAGACGGTTCATACATAGAAAGTAAAGGAAAAGGTTCAATTCTAGTAGAATGTGATAACGAGAAGCAAAGAATTATATCACACGTCTACTACATTCCAAGCCTGAAAGTAACTTGTTGAGCCTCAGACAATTCACTGAAATTGGTTGTAAAGTAGTCATGGAAGACGACAAATTACAACTTTACGGACTTGATAACAAATCTTCATGGAAGTCACGCGGACAGAGAAAACCGTCATATAAAGCTATCTAAGTATTAGCCTTACTGTTGCATACTGCAAACCTAAAAGACACTACCTGGTTATGGCACGCAAGATTAGGACATCTCAACTTTGAGTCACTAAAAACAATGACTCAAAGGAACTTAGTCCATGGAATACCTACCATTAAACATGCAACACAAATCTGTGATGTTTGTTTAATTAGAAAACATAGTAGAAAGCCATTCCTAAAGAAGGCAAAAGCTAGGTCAACGTCACCGTTAGATTTAGTATATGGAGACTTATGTGGACCAATCACACCTCCAACACCTTCTGGAAAGAAATACATATTCCTGATAGTAGACGATTACTCAAGATATATGTGGGTATATTTCTTAAGTACAAAAGATCAAGCTTTTGATACTTTCAAGGAATATAAGAGCACAATAGAAAAGGAGTTAAGGACAACTTTAAAGATGTTAAGGACTGACCGTGGAGAAGAATTCACACAATATTGCAAAGAAAACGGAATAACACGACAACTTACCGCGCCTTACTCACCACAACAAAATGGAGTAGTAGAAAGACGAAATAGGACAATTATGTCCACAACAAGATGTATGATGAAAGCAACGAACATACCACAAAATTTTTGGGCTGAAGCTGTTAGACACGCCATATACATCTTAAATAGTATTCCTACAAAAGCACTAGAAGACGTCACTCCATACGAAGCAATTAAGCAAAAGAAGCCAAACCTAGAAAACCTAAAAGTTTTCGGATGCATAGCATATGCAAAGATACCATCACAACATCTAACAAAGTTAGATGATAGAAGTACAAAAATGGTTTACCTAGGAAACGAACAAGGATCAAAAGCCTATCGACTATTTGACCCAACAACACGAAAGATATGTGTTAGTAGAGATGTGAAGTTTAAAGAGGATGAGACATGAGATTGGAGTGAATACTTAGATGAGCACATTAACGACGAACCTGAATGGACTGACTTCAGAATAAGAGATCTTGAAGCCATAAATGAACATCATGATCAAGGATTTCAACCAATCGAAGAAGACAATGAATTTCCTAACAATGATGATGATGACTATGTATCACCAACAAGAGACTCTCCCTTACATTCTCAAAACCTCACACACCATCTACAAGGTCATCTCAAATAAATTCCCAAGTTACACCCAACATTTTAACACAGTCATTCAATCAAAGTGGTAATGATTCAACCTCAATTACAAATACACATTCACACTTTGATCATACACCAATAAGAGGTTACAGAACATTAAATGACATATACGAAAACACCGAGGAATTGTTACTGGCTGAAGATGAACCTAAGAACTACAAAGAAGCATCAAACGACCAAAAATGGATAGAAGCAATGAAGGTTGAGTTAGATTCCATCAATAGGAACAACACATGGGTTCTAACCACTCTACCAACTGGTCATAAAGCAATTGGTTTAAAATGGGTGTTTAAAACCAAGAAAGATGCTAATGGAAACATAATCAAGCACAAAGCTCGATTAGTAGCAAAAGGATAATACAAGAGCATGGCATAGACTTGAAGAGTATTTGCCACCAGTTAGCAAGGATGAGAAACTATCCATCTATTACTCCGCCATCCGTTGCTAACATTAAACGGGAAGTACATCACTTAACGAAAATATGCATATTTTGCACGGAAGAATAAAAGAAGAAGTACTATGTTACACAACCCGAAGGATTTACAAGAAAGGAAATGTTGAGAAAGGTCCTACAGACTTAATAAAGCTTATAACGGTCTAAGACAAGCACCAGCGAGCAATGGAATATATAAAGTTAGACAAAACCTTAAAGTCTTTAGATATTCAAGAATGCGCACTGGAACAAGCTATATAACACGAAAGGCATCAAAGGACTTCACTATATTAGTAAGAGTTTAAGTAGACGATTTAATCATACACTGGAACACCAAAGAAAGAGATAGAATTAAGTTTAAAGCTCAAATGGAAGAAAAATTCCGAGATGACGATCTAGGATAGTTAGCTACTATCTTGAATTGAAGCCACACACACTAAGGGTGCCAGATCAATAAAGCAATCTGCCCTACTCCAACAAGATCTTATAAAGGAAGATGGAATGCTAAAAGCAACGAGGAACAGTATATAACCAACAGACCCAGGAACAAGACTGACCAAAGAATACTGAAGGAACATTGGTCACTCAACTGAATCTCGCCGGGAGCTTAATGTGGAATGTTTAGATATCTGCTTCACACAAGACCCGGCTTAAAGTTATTCTTAGGATTACTTAGTCCGTTTTTATGCAAAAACCAAAGAGCAACATATGACAGCCATAACGCCAAGTAACTTCTACGTTATTGAAAGAACAAAGATTATGGAATCACCTACAAGCATAATGGAGGAAATACAATACAAGGATTCAGCGACAGTAGCTACGGAGTC
Source organism: Tanacetum coccineum (assembly GCA_026074375.1). Lineage (NCBI taxonomy): Eukaryota > Viridiplantae > Streptophyta > Magnoliopsida > Asterales > Asteraceae > Tanacetum > Tanacetum coccineum. The sequence continues at coordinate 52,100 of BQNB010002353.1, forward strand.
AACACTCAAAAAGGCAAAGGAACTACTGGCATAATATTCTACTATGGTGACTCACCAATTAGCTGGAGCACACAAAAGCAAGCTACTGTAGCATTATCATCCTGTGAATCTGAATTCATCGCAGCAACAGCAGCAGCAACTCAAGCACTATGGTTAAAAAGACTTCTAAGTAGACTTACACATTCAAAGGAAGAAAAGATCACTATAATGGTTGACAACAAATCAGCCATAACATTAATGAAGAACCCCATTTTTCATGGAAGAAGCAAGCACATTGATACAAAGTACCACTTCATAAGAGAATACGTTGAAAGAGAGGACATACAAGTAAAATTCATAAGTGGAGAATATTAAAAGGCTGACATACTCATAAAGGCGTTACCAAAGATCAAGTTTCTAATAATGAGGCAACTCATCGGACTCAAAGATCTACGTCACAGCGTTTGCGATTAGAGAGGAGAATGTTGGGCCGTACCCACCCCAACGGGCTAATCCCAACCCGCTGTAACTTTGACAGTTACAAAAACGGCTTATTAAGGCATTACAAGAGAACAGACAAGACGATCACAAATACGAAACCATTGCAACTCTTAATCAACGCCTGTTTCGATATATATATATCTAGTTCTTATGTAGTTTAAAAAATGAATGAGAAGAATATTGATTATTGTAAAATTCAAGTTTAATACAAATCATAATTTCAGTATATTATTGATTAATTAGAACATCGATCCCAAAGTAATTTCTCCAAAGTACAATCTGGACTACCAGTCATGTGTATGCATGTCTGAGTTTTGCTTAATTAATTGTCAGCATGCTCAATGGGTGTTAGTGGTGTTGTACGCCAGAATACTTACCTAACAGCAATGTGATGTCATTTTGTGTTCCGGATGGGAAAAGCATACTTTTTTTCTATTCCACGTGGAGTATGCAATCAGCTCTCTTTGGTCTAAACTACACCGTAAATGTCTATCGACATTTATCATACTAACATGCTCATGGCAACGCAGCTGAATTTGAATGTCCCTCCATAATCAAATTAATGGCATGTCTTGACCACAAGTGGGAGACATAATCCTATAGTTGCAAATAATGGAAGAGATTCAGAATGGGAATGGGGACTCCACTGCTATTCATAGACATTCAGACCAATCGAATACGGTTTCTATTTTACTCGACGGTTCTTTCAGTCAACGAGGTAGATTTTATTAAAGTTGTTATTTATAATATGAGTTAAGTATATTTTTGTCTTGTGGTTTGGTGCGTTTTTCACTTTTGGTCCAAAATTCAAAAAAGGGTTTTGGTTTTGTTCCAAAAGACGATAGATACGTAATCCCCTTTTAGTTTCAGAAAAACATAGTTATCGTTACACTTATGGTCCAAAAGACATATGTTTCGTTCCACTTTTAAGTCCAAAAATTTTTAGTCCAATTTATGGAATTAGACTAAAAGGTGGAACGAAACTATGTTTTTGGACCAAAACCAAACCTTTTTTGAATTTTGGACCAAAAGTGAAAACGCACCAAACCACAAGGACCAAAAATATACTTAACTCTTTATATATTTATAAGGACTGCACACAGATTACTTATGTGTATTTCTACAGCTGAGCTATGGTGGGGTTGATATTCCTTTACAATTTAATAAATAAGTATTGCAATGGGCTAATAAAACACGAGAGATTCTATCTTCAGCCAAACTTCCAGAAAATGTTAACTTCTATAATGTTTATGAAACTGGTGTGGACACTCCTCGGAGTGTATGGCATGGTTTTCCCTTCCCGTACCTTTAATTTTATCCCACCAACGACATTGTTTTTTATGGCAATGAGGATCTTAGTTTTCAAATCATTGAAACGCAAGTTAACCTGTTACCACCTTTGCTGTGCATTATGGAAGTGCAGACTCACCCGTCTTAACCTTACAGGAATTGCCATTTTTAGATGAATGATTCTTTTACTTAAAAATTTAACGATTACAAAGAGCTATACTGTTTGGCTGATTTTATATCATTATTAAAGGTGGCAAATTATAAGGGGAAAGCATTGCAACCAACTTTTTTTATGAGCACCAAGTTAAATGGGTAGTTTTGTTTGGAGAATGTATACGTACCTATTTTGCCCCATTGCCGAACCTGGTCGTCTTACCCATATTTCCATTTCTAATTACAGAATACTCTTTTGATGTTTATTTAGAAGACAAATGGATCAAGAAGTTTAGAATTTTGGTGTTGTACACTTGTCATACATCTTAATAGATACCAACAAAAGCTTCTTAATAATTATATTATAAAAGAATTGTTTAGAAACAATATAATCATCTTACCAGAATGTATTATTACAGTCTATTAAGGTTGACAAGACTTAAGAAATAGCTTATTGTTTCTAAGATTTAACTTGAATATTGTCTTTCTAATTAGTCAATTCAAATATGTGTCTTCCCTGAAATTGCTAGACGGAAGAAAATCATAATTGTTGACACTTATTTCCTAAGGGCTTAATTGCATTTTGGGCCTATGACCAATCAGCTAATTGGAAGTAGGCATTTTAATATAGCGAGTTTCAAAGGGAACTTGAGATGACCATTTGCAAAAAAGTAGATTTGCGTATCTTTTATAAAATAAATAATAGCTCATTTCGGTGTTTATAAGATCGCCGACATAGAGCCTAAGTCACACCACTAATAACATCTCAACAAGCTATAGGACATCAGGTTAACTTTTTTGAAATGCATCACGTGACAACACCCTAATGTAATACTGGGCCAGCAGAAGAATATTTCCAGCTCACAGCAGTACTCAATTGGTCAACATAATAGCTTTTCTATTCATCATTAGCATTTGGATTCTCAAAGTAGTTTCGTGGGTCAGCAACGACAGCCAACCCAGTTACATGGTAATTCCGCTATAATGCATAATCAACCGTCGTCGCTCCTGCTTGTAGTCCTAATGTCACAGTTCTCCACAGTAAAAGAAATCAACCAGTGCAAAGTGCCAAATGTCGCAACCGAAATTACAACAGCAACAAGCAGTACCACACACACATTGAGGTCAGTTTCCACACAAATTAATTATAAAACCATTAGCCCATAATTATTGCACGTACTATAATACATTACATATTCATACGTATAATAGTCCATAGACATTTCGGACTTCGTAATACATATGTGTTACAATTTACTCATGATAAATACAACGTTAAGGTTAAAGTTCTCACAACAAGAATATCAACAAATAAGATAATTCTATTTGCATGAATACATATTGACGATGAAATCTTAAATTGACTTGTTATCATATTAATTCTTTTTGGTACTTACTTTTCTTGACCTTTAAAGTCTGTTGTGATGGTTGAATCAAAATTTAGGCATATTTGGTTGAAAATCTGGTTCCCGCTGGTAAACAAGAGATGCAACTGCTATCAACATCCCTGCTGTTAGAACCTATAAGACATATACTTTGTTATCTATTTCGAGATCAAAATACTGAAGCAATATTTGTCTCCTTCAAATTCTTTTTCCAGGTGTCGTTTGTTTTCAGCCTGAATCAGCAAATCCTATTTTCAAGAAAATAATTTGACTCTAGAGTTTAAAATAACAGCTAAGAAGGTTAAGGAAAACAAGGCACGGAACATCGAGAAACATTTCAAAAAGGGGGTAGAAAATTGATTTCACTTCATCAATATTTGGAACTAGATTGAATGCTTACCTATCCCATAGTATACACATCCCCGGAAGTACAATAATTTTCGCCTAACATCACAACCAAATAGTTGACTTCAAGTGAAAAAAAATAAGCAATTCTAAAGTTGAATACCAGTCTTTCGATCTTAAAGCAGGACAATTATAAATCTCTTTTTAGATCTCAAGCAGTAAAAAATATCATCAAGGGAAAATCAAAATTGTATTTGAATTTATCAAGATAGTTAAGCCCAAAGACCCATACAAGATATTAGGATCCTTTATTATGTGACTATGAAATATCATATATTTAGCACAACTCAATTCAAGTAGAGTAACAACAACAATAAGATCAGGATCCAAACTAATCTCTTCCTCAGCTTCCCTCAACGCAGTGTGAATATCATCCGTATCCGTTTCATACGTTAAAACCTTGAACACATAGATTAATGAAAGTGGTGTTATTAGTCAAATGGTCTTATATAAGCTTTAGTATTAGTATCGACATTTGGTAGCCAATATTAAGCACACCTTCAACTTAAGTTCATAAGTAAGTATATGTGCACCACTTTGTTAATATATCTGGTGCAATAATATCTTTATATAGTTATTTTAACGGTATATTTGACCTTTTTTGTAGACATTTCATTTACTCTTTCTCCAAGATAAAAAAAGGAAACAATTAACTATATAACAACTTCAAATTGTGGTTAGGTGATTTTTTGCTTAGACAATAAAGAGGAGAAGGTTCTCAATTGAGTCAATTCACTAGCTGACTACACAAGTACATAAGGTGAAAAAGGCTTACTACCTAGAGAAGCACATGATGAGAGTTTCTATTAATGAGAGAAGGATGTACATGATGTCAAACAGAAGTTGCTGATCTCCAATTCTAATGTTAAAGTAGTAAATTTCATAGGGTGGTTTGTTTTATGTAAATCTATTTTCTGTAAGTTGTCCTTCTATTTTACTTTGCGAAGCAATACATATGTTCCATTTGGTTGAGATTTGTTGTCATAATTTCAATTTCTTATTACTTTTGACCATTCCTACGTCGGTTTTATTTCCAACCACAATTGTATTCATGTTTATAATATACCATTTTTTTAATGTAAGTTGTAACTTTTTTTAACAATTATATTTCATGTATCTTTAAGTAGACATAGACATAGATAATCCATACATGATACCCCAAAGTTTATTTTGTTTTTCTTTTATCTTTTTTATTCAGTGAACTAATGGTAAGATTAACCTTTTTTTATTGTGTTTTGCCTTAGATCAGTAGATGTCTATTCACTAAAAGTTTGATGTGTATAAAAGTTAGAGATTCAGAGTATCATAATTGGGCTGCTACCGAATGTGTTAATGGAGAATTATCCAGAAGACCTACAAAGAGATATACGCTATTGATTATATCAGACTTAATTTTTTTTAAACAATATTCCCACACCAACTCACGCCCATCGGGCGAGGGTATAGCTAACTTATCAGACACCATGCCACACTGTCAAGAAAAGAAGTAAAAGAAGATTATATGTTTTACACAAACACACCAACCATTTGAGACTAAAATACAAACATTGTCTAAGAAAAATTGAAAAAACCAAATAATCGAAATCGAAACTGAACCAAACCGAAAACAACCAAGTCAAACTATAACCGAACCGAGTTTGCTAAAACCGAAGTAAACTGAACTACAAATTCGATTTTCGTGTTGGATATGAGTTTGACACTCTGAACCGAAAATTGAATTTATATAAATATATATTTTTTATACATACATATATATATATATATATATATATATAGGGATGGGTTCTAGAGAAAACTTGATATTGGTAGAAAACCTAGAAAACAAAACTACACGGTAGCTTTTGCCAATATGTCAAACTTCAGGGTATAAAATGAAAATAACAAAAAAGAAAGGGGGAGCAACACTTATCAGTCTCATTCACACACTCGTATCTCTCAAAACACACTCCAATCGTCTTTCTCATAAACAACTCTTATCATGAGAAAATTACACACTCCGATCATCATAAACTCACACACTCCAATCAAAAAACACAACTCTGGTAAAAAACACGCACTCCAATCCTATCAAAATCAAATAAAAATCAGATCAAAAAAACTCATAAATGCACTAATTTTGCATTCTGATCATTAGATGAATGACGAAAAATAATTTTAGGCATCACATGTGACCTAATTATGATCATCAGAATAACAACCAGTAAGTGTTTAATTATAGTTTTTTATTAATTTTTTAGTGTTCAAATCAATAATATAATGATTTTTGAAGTTTTGTTGAAAGTTTACCCTCATATCATAATGTATCCTACCAGGTATGGAACAAATTTGACAAAAAAATGAATGAAAAACATGTTTGTTAAAACCGCACACCAGGTGTTTGATAAAATGTCAGAATAAAATTTTATAAATGTGATGCACTAATTTTGTATTCACATGTGTTAAATGTTTATGTTTACTTGTTTTGATATAATTGTACATGAATTTTTATGTTGAAGGTGTTTGTTTGTTGGCTATGTTATGAGTAGAAAATGCATGTATGTGTAATTGTAAGGTTCTATTAGCTAATGTGTAGGTAACTTTATCAGTAGAAAAAGTGTTTGATAAAATGTATAAATGAGATTTTATAATTATGATGCGCTAATTTGCAACATATGTGTTTACTTTGAATGATAAAACAACGTAGGGCATCTGTGTGTATACTTGCAGCATCATAAGGCATCAGATTACATATTAGTGCATATGTTTTTGTGGTTGGTGCATCAGGTTAAATGTTGGTGCACGATATTGTACTATTATTTAAATATAAGACATTTCAGTGCATCTGTGTATTTTAGTTGGTGCATCAGGTTAAATGTATGTAATCTGATTATTGAAGATATTTCAGTGCATCTGTGTGTTCTAGTTGGTGCATCACGTTAGTGGATAAGAGTATCGTGAAAAAGAGCATATGTTTTAAGACTGTATTAGAGGTTTGTTTGTTTGTTTGTATAAGGCATTTGTTTTAATATTATATTAGGGCATCGGTTTGTTTGTTTGTTTAAGGCATCTGTTTTAATACTGTATTAGGGCATCAGTGTATCATTTAAGGTATCTGTACGGAATATTGCATAATGATTGTTAAACTCATAATGATTGTTCAACTAATTAGTATGATTTTTAGTATGATTATTGCTCCTTAATATGACATCGTTGGCATTGCAGGCCCTTTTCTCCAAATAAGATTGTTGCGTAATTTACAAATCTTAGGACATGTAGATGCTGATGCTAGTGATTTCATGAATGATGTCCTTGCTTAGGTTAGCTTCCATCTTTTATGTGATCTTGATAACCTTTAATGATGTCTGATATGGTATACATTCATTTATCTGCACGTTTAGCTTGAATGTTTACTTTTCTTTTTGCTAGATGAACTTGTGCTTGTATGTCTGATAATTGAAGTATACTTACACTGCTTATCCTAATTAAATTCCAAATGTGTAACGACGGTCTTGAATTTGGGCTTTCTTATTCAACCTTTTTTAAAATTGCAACTGAAATAAGTATCTTTAATAAGCAATTCCAAACACTCCATTATGAGTGAAAAAGTTTCTAGTGTGAAGGTGCTTGTTCCAAAGTAGATACATCAAAAATCCCTGAATTGTCTGATAATGCGTGGCTAACATATATATTTTGAAGTCTACTTAGCTGTATACTTAGTTGTATGTTAAATTAGGGCATCTGTTTGTTTAAGTTAAGGCATCTGTTAGGGCATCTTCATTTTTTGATACGACCTGCTGCACTTTTTGCTGTCAATTATTTCAAACTGGTTTCAAATGATAGATATTAGTAGGAAAACTTTGGTTACTAGTGGTTACCTTGATATTATCCAAGTGGTATATTTATTGACGTTCATGTTCCTGCTACCATGACACTAATAGATAGTGGTTCAACTGTTAAAGGCACGATTCTTGATGTAGTCAAGAAGGAACGCCTTGTGGATTTGTCTTTGAAACCAGAGCTGGTTAACATATACATGAAAAATAATGATTCTCGAACTCCAAAAAAGGTTTTACTTAGTTAATCTATGTTTAACTTCTTTGGCATTTCTATTTGTATATAATATTTTCTTTTTCGTTCATGTAAATAACTTTATTATGAATGTTATGTGCATACTATATGTCACATCATTCCTTTTAATTGTTCTTTGTATTTTGCTATACAAATGCGAAAAAGGTCTACTCAAAAGGATTTGGAGGTGCATCAAAAGTAAACGCAGTAGTTGAAATTTTATTTGGTGCTCAAAGCTAATCATTTCATGGTATGAATTAAAACTTCTTAGCAATTTTTTCTAGAGAAAATTACAAGAACCTGTGTTATAAAAATAAGGCATATGTGTTATAAAAATAGGGCATCTGTGTTATAAAAAAGAGCATTTGTGTTATAAAAATAGGGCATCTTGCAATATTCTTTATGAGATGATCATTACGTCTGCACATGTTTATGAAAGCTATAAATTTTGTACGTTATATTAAAATCTGGGATATTTTTTGAAAACTTATGTAGATTTGGAAAAAGTTAAATTGGCGATTTTGGGTGGTTTGCCTGATACGGGGCCAACACCGATGATGGTTAGTAGCGTATCCTTTTTGCAGAATTTATTTTTTAAGAATATTTTTTGGCTGGAAATAAGGTGAGCTTAAGGCTTTATGTAGCGAGCTGGAATTCAAATTGGACGGGGACTATAAACTGCATGCCGGGTGCAAGGGATACTAATTCGATTTTTTCATATAGTGTGGGACTGTGAGAGAACCCCTAAAATGCGGTTTGGTGAGCGCAATGACATACAAAAGCATATGAAGCTACATCAGAGTGTTTGTGACGTGATCATAGGGAGTAGTGAAATTGTGAGTTTCGATTTAAAGGGTGCTTCGATTTGCATTCTGGTACTTATTATTTGGTTTTTTATGTGAGTGTTAATACTAAAGTTTATTATTTCATGGTATGAATTAAAACTTCTAAGCAATTTTTTATAAAGAAAATTACAAGAACCTGTGTTATAAAAATAGTGCATCTGTGTATTAATACCTCTATCTGAGAAGCCCTTCAGTGAATATTTTACTGACATATTTGGAAAATGCTTCTGAAATTGCTTCAGAAATAGACATGAAGGTACACATATGGGACTTGAACAAATTTTTTTATATCAAAACAGGTAGTTGCTATTGGCTATAACACATGTTTTTTTGTTATTCATGTGCATCTAAAGAATCTAAAGGAAATGAAGTTGATTCGTGATGTTCTAGTATTGATTGTAAGGCATATGCGTGATTGTATCCGTATGTTGTACGCCTGATGCGTCTGAACCGACTTATCTGGTATTAATATTTTATTGTTAAATGAACGTAGCATCTGTTTGTTGAATTCAAAGCATCTGTTTGTTTAGTTTAATGCATCTATGTGTTAAGGAGTATGTTGTTTATTTAAGGCATATGTTTGTTTGGTTAAAGGGATTTGTGTGAGTATATTAAGGCATCTGTTTGTATATTTTAAGGCATACGTGTGAATACATTAAGGCATCTGTTTGTTTAAAACTTTTTAATTAGTTTTAAATATGTATTTCAGATATGGAAGCAGAACACATGGAAAACAAACATGAAGAACCAACAATGGAACCAGGAATCGAACACGATGACAAAGAATATGAATCCGACAAACAAGAAACATCATTCGATGACAATGAAACAGAACAACATGACAATCAAATTACGAGGAATGAAAAAAATAGGACATTTGTTTGTTTCTTTAATTAAGGCATACATTTGCTTTGAAAATATATTAAGAAGTCTATTTGGTAAATGTAAGGCATATGCGTGATAAGGGTCGAAACGTGATTGTATCCGTATGTTGTACGCCTGATGCGTATGAACCGATTGTTATCTGGTGTTAATATTTGATTGTTAAATGAAAGTAGCATCTGTTTGTTAACTTCAAGGCATCTGTTTGTTTAGTTTAATGCATCTATGTGTTAAGGAGTATGTTGTTTATTTAAGGCATATGTTTGTTTGGTTTAAGGCATTTGTGCGAGTATATTAAGGCATCTGTTTGTATATTTTAAGGCATCTGTGTTATTTATCACATAGGTTTAAATATTGCTTGCATTTGGCGTATAAGTCGATGATATGTCATGCGCATATCGCTTTAGATATCAAAATGTGATTGTGTGTGTGAGAATGTACACCTGATGCATATGCACGTAATGTTAAGGCGTATGTTGTTCAGTTTAAGGCATATGTTTGTTTGGTTTAAGGCATTTTTGTGATTATATTAAGGTATTTGTTTGTATAGTTTAAGGCATCTGTGTAATTATGGCAGGTTTAAATATTGATTGCATTTATCATTTAATTGGATGTTATGTCATGCTCAGATCGCTTTAGATGTCAAAATGTGATTGTGTGTGTGAGAATGTACATCTGATGCGTATGCACGTAATGTTAAGGAGTGTGTTGTTTAGTTTAAGGAATCTATTTGTTTAAGGCATCTGTTTGTATAGTTTAAGGCATCTGTTTGTTCAGTTTAAGGCATCTGTGTGAATACATTAAGGCATCTGTTTGTATTATTAGGGCATCATTAAAATTATTAGGGCATCTGTTTGTTATCATTTACGAATATAGTTTGTAGACTAGCCGACTAGTTGATATTTGAGTTGATTATAGACGTTTATGCTGGATATTTGATAGTCTAGTTGATACGTGTTAGATATGAGTAAAAGACTCGGTCACCCCATATATTTATTGTTTATAATAGTTCGTAGTTTAATAGTTAATCGTATGTCTTTCGGTTTTAAGCCGGGTACTAATACCCGGTATTTTGTAAAAACTATATAAGCCTCTTCTAACTTTGGAAGAGGCAAGCTAGTCATTTACTCTTTTCAATAGAAAACACATTTTCTCTCTCTAGATATTCTCTCTCATGTGTTTCTCTCTCTAGAAACTAGCCCAATCACAAGAATCATCACCGTGTTATGAAATAAACGATCCTACAATTGGTATCAGAGCCTAGTTGGATTCGTGATTGATTTGTGTGGTTAAATAAGCTAAATTTCGTGGCTTATTTTGTTTAGAAAAGCCCACGGCTCAAAAAGATTATTCGGGCTTACTTTGTTGGTTAATCTTGTGGTTATTCATGCTATAAATGCTAAGGAAGAAGTATTGTTGCTATTACAAGTGATTCTCAAGCCTCAAGATCGAAAACAAAGCTTATAAGGTTCGAATTATTTTGGTGTTCTTCGTGGAGAGTTGCTTCGTATCTTTTGATCCAGGAAGAAACACATGATATTGGAAGGTTAATCTTCATACACCATCATTGTGTTACATGTTTTAGCTTTGTTTCGTGGTTAAAAGGCTCAAATGGATTGATGTTGCTTAAATCGAGCTAGTGTTCAGCGAGTAGATATTGAGGTAACAACCTGTTTTTGCAAAGTTTGCAGTTTCATGCGAGTCCCTTCCAAGAGATGAATCATGCATTAAAAACCATACTATAGTGTGGAAAACTAGAAGGGGGGGTGAATAGTTTACCGCTTTTTAATTTAATGTTTATGTTTATTTATGAAAACTTAGATTCGACTTTTTGTGAATTCAATACTTGCATAATATGTAGCAATATAAATTATATAAGAACAAAACAGATAAAGTTATGAAAGATAAACCACAACACAAGGATTATGAGTGGGTATTAGTATGAAGCTCCTCATCGGCCTACTACCACTCCTCGAGCGCCCCCCTCCCCCCCCGCCCCCCCCCTAACTCAGAGTTTTCTTCACTATGATAACAAGCACCTTTAACGGAGAAAACCGTACACAACGTTGCTTATATCAATTTCTGACACTAAGGCTAGAATGTCGAGTTCTAATCTTAGCTAGAACCAATCTACCACAACATAACTTCACGACTTGTTCACGACTTCACAACTTCACGACTACTTCACAACTTCACTACACAACTTAGCTTCACACCTTGATCATAACTACACAACTTCTTCACACCTTCACGACTTCACAACTTCACACCTTTACAACTTCTCCTCACCACACTACTTATGTCACAACTATATAACACTACTAGAAAGGATCACCAAGATCCAACTATACTTACAACAATCACAAACAAAACCTAACAACTACGCAACTTTACAAGATTTACAAATGATTTACAAGATATGATGTGATTCATAGATTGAATATACACTTGGGAGTAATACTTATTCACTTTGATGATGAAAGTATTCTTCTTTTGCACTTAGGAATTAAGCATGGATCACTTGTAAACAAGCTTTATGATTAAAATGATCAAAGATTTTAGTGAGATGAAACAAAAAAAAATAAAAAAAGAAAAAAAAAAAAAAAAAAATATAAAAAAAAAAAAAAAAAGAGTGGGCTGTTTTAGAACAGAAAGAATGAGTGCAAAAGGTGAGAAAATAGTGGGGAAAAGTCCAGTATTTATAGGACAAACTGGAGGAGCGTCAGTCAATGGGCGGTCCCCTTAAATAGAGGGGCGGTCCCCTTAAAATTAATGGGGCCGCCCGTGTATTTAAGGGGGCCGCCCTAGGCTAGAGGCTCCCTAGTTTGTCTTTTGTGTAGAGGAATTTTCTGGAACATTTCTAGCCGTTTTAAGTCCGAAAATTTGAATTTCAAAATGTTTATTTTGAATAAAACATTTCTTTTAATTGTATAAAATGTTTTGTAATGTTTATAAAAATGTTTACAACATTTTATAAAATTATAAGGTTGAATAAAAATTTCCTTTATGATCATAAAATGCATTAAGCTTATTGTTTATTCATACCTTTAAAAAGTGAATAAATTCGAAATGAAAATTAAACTACCTAATTAACTTATACGTTTTAATTTACATAAACGTTTGTTATAATTTTGTGATTATCAAAACGTAAAGATGTGAAAAAATATTAATAATGTTTTTAGGCATTATTTCTATCAACATATAGCATCAAAAACTCAAAAGCGAGTTACCCAACAGTTAGGATGACATGTGGCCTTAACACCACTGGCAACACACTCACTGCTAACTAACACACATAACAACACTTTGATAACGTATTTGTTCCCTTAACATTGCACTATAATGTAATGCTATAAATGTGTATTCATAATTGTAGCATAAAACAAATAAGAGGATGAAACACATGAGTAAAAATCATACTTAAGACTCAAATAAAAAAGATAAGAGCTCGGATATGGGAAAATAAAAGTGGAACAACTCCAAAAAAAATGTGTATTAGCAACTAATTGTAGGTATCTTTTTTCACACACTTAACACCCGATTATACACTTTGGTTCGAGAATAGAAATAGAAATCAGGTCCATGACGTGAATCAATTTAAATTTAAGCTGCAAACGGACAAAATGGAATGATAAAAAGCTAACAACTTAATCATTTTAAGGCTCAAACATGGCTTTATAAATGGCTTAATTCACTTCTTGTCTTTCATCTACTTGATATAGTAAGAAAGTATGTACAAACGAGAGCAATAGGTTTTCCTCGAAGTGCCATCTCGCAAACAAAGAAATTAACCTTATAGAACTATCTAATGCATTGGCATCCTGAACTTATTCGTCTAGTCAATGACATACTTATCTATCACAAGGTTCGTGACAACAAGTTGGTTCTGATTTTGGTATACCACAACCACTCCAAGCCTTTAACTATCACAAGGTTGCAATGATAATAGCAGTTTGTATTGCATAAAATCCATATTTTTAACAGCTATCAAATTACTTGATTCTAATAAACGGACTAAATCATATCAAGTATACAGTAATAGTATATTTAAGATAAGTACAAACAATACACCATAGAAAACACAAATTCTTTTATAAGTTATTCTAGTCTGATAGCATGGCATAGAAGTTTTCTAATGACATAATTATGCAATATAATTATGTTTGGCATTTCATCAAACAGTTTGCAACAAACAGTCATCATAGTCTTATAAAAAATTTAGAGCCACAACCTTGTGCAAAAAATAAGATTTGACATATATTTTTGCTAACACATCATCATCAACATTCTCATTTCAGTATTTTTCATTAGTTACACACCCTTAATCAAACTAACTCATTTCAGGCATTCAAAAATTAAATAGGGCATCACAGTGAAACTAAAGTATACTCATAAAAATTAGGGCATCACAGTGTAAAATTAGTGCATCGCAATTATAAAACCTCATTCAGACATTTTATCAAACAATTGGTGTGCAGTTTTGTTAAACATGTTTTACAACTATTTTTTTCTCAAATTTGATTCAAATAACTAAAATATACAATGCATCATATCATAAAACTCTTAAAAACGAATAGATCTATGAACAAACATGATGATTACCTAATAAAAATTCATAAAACAACACCACAACTCATAAAAACAACAATTAGTACAAATAAACACTAGCAAACACGTATATCATCTTTATATTTGATATTATATAACGAAACTAACAAAATAAAATCGAAACATGTTAATAAACTTACATTGGTAATCGATTTGAGATATTATAATGATATGACATACATGTATCTAATAAATTAAAACGAGATGATTTGATCGATTTGTTCATTATGAATCGAAATTATAAAAAGATCGAGTGTGAAACGAGATGATTTAATCTAATTTCGTGTTTATTGTATTGAGAGAGAGAGAAATATTATGTCTGGAGTGATAAAAAAGAAGAAAAAGAAAAAATGAAATAATTTAGGCATTAAATATAAATGTGTGAAATCACAAAATAATCCCTTAAAGAATGAAAGAAGTTACAATTAGATCCCTGTAGTTTGGTGTGAAAAAAGGGAGGGGGAGGTGGCTTGATCCAACGGTTGTGGATGAGTTTTCTAGGTTTTCCACCGAGATGAGGTTTTCTCATGATCCCATCTCTACTATTGATACCCTGGCCCACAAAAAATTATAAAAGGTATTAAAAAAAGTAAACAATATTTATTTTGTCTTTTATTTAGAGTACAACACAGTTTTTTATTCGTTTTTGTTCCGTACTTTTTTGCCAGTTTAATACTTTTAACTAGTTTAACCTTATATTTTTTTTCTGCAATTTTCGTTTCACAATTTTATAATATAAACAAAATTATAAAAGTAAAAATAAAATAAAATAAAATATACGGTATGAAAATTAAGGCTTTATTTCAACGACACTTAATATAAAATGACGGGCTTATTTTATTCTGACATAGCGTGTGTTCTCGATGAATCATTCCTTTGGGCTATGAATTTCTTTCGACTCGTGCTTTGTTATATGGATTTTTTTCTGAATGTGTATCGACCGCCGCGAACTTGATAATCTAATAGTAATAAATCAATAACCACTTTCAAGAACTGACAACTTGTTGAATTCTTCGTTCCAATGGCTTTTTTTCTTCGAGTCAGTATTATATCCTTCTTTTGAAAAGATTCTCATTACATTGCTTCAATTCGCTCATATCGATTGCAAATATTCTATGCTGTTGACCCTTATGTTCACTCAAATTTTCAGTTGGAACCATCGACGATGATACTAGGTAGTATCCACATCATACTCATCACAAGAAACCCGAGACGAAATAAGTCGAATGACACCGGTACAGCGCTCCTTTAACGTAGGAAGACTGTAACAACCGTCAATTTTAGGAACATATTTAAATAATAAATCATATTTATTATTACATGCTTGTCGTTTATAAAATTTATTTATAAATTATTTGATTCGAAAACGAAAAAGGATATATATTAATTCATAGTTGATTTATCAAAAACGAACCACTAAATCACGTTTTCACGATTTGGACCCTAAAGCAATTTGATGTAAAACGATATTTCAGACAACTTTTTAGTTTTGCCCGAGACCCGAAAACAATTAGAAAATGACCGAAATACCCTCGCAAAGTTTTGAAAGCCGCGCACGACGCGTATCAACACGAAAATAATTAAATCATATTTAATTATCACTCTTTATTAAATAAAAATATTTAATAAATTGTTTATACCTTATTCAAAAACGTTTAATTAAAAACGTGAACATTCAAGTCAAAATATATTTTTCGATCAAAGCTTAACAGTGTTACTCAATAATTTACAAAACATTTTAAATAAATATTATAAAAACATTTATGAAATGTTATCAAGTAAATACTCATTTTTATAGGAAAAATAATTTGAAACGCAATGTCGCAAGTTTCGTCTTTTGAATCATCCGTTAACTAGTTCAAACGAGTCCCAAACCAATATTTACCAAAAGTTACACTTTTGGTCCCTGTGAAATATTTACATAATCAACCTTCAACTATTAAACACCCAACACTTTATTTAAAACTTTTAATATATATATTAAAGTTTTATAAAAAAAAATTCATTTACAAAAATTATAACAACACACATATAAACACACTCACTCTCTTTCTCTCTCAATTTTTCCGGCCACCTCCGGCCATCGGAAAACTTTTCCGGTGAGTTTTCCGGTCAAGTCCAAAATTTGCCTCTCACCAACGGATCTACCCGATCCCCTCACCCATGCGCCTCCACTGCCACCGCCACCCCGCTGCCACCCCACCGACACCACCATCATCGTCATCATCGCACCATCTTCATAACACCATCTTCATCATCACCGCCTCACCACACCATGGCTACAACAGCCGCAACCACCACCAAAAAGGGTGCATTTGGCTCGACAGAAACCAACCCGGGGTGCGTTGGTTTGGTTTGACAGAAAAACACAACAAGGTGTGTTTGTTTGATAGAATCATCAGCCGAGGGTGCGTTTGGTGTTTGGCAGCCCATAGGGGTGTTCGGGTGTGGGTTTTCACCAGCCTCATGGGGTGTTATGTTTGTGGGTTTAAGTAGCGAAAAGGGTGCGTTGGGTTTCGGGTCAGCCGTTAGGGTGCGTTGGTTTGTGTTTCATCAGTTAGGGTGCGTTTTGGGTTTATTAAAAACCCATCAGGGTGCGGTTGGTTTATGATAGAATCATCAAAAGGGGTGTTTGGGTGAGCAGAAAACCATAAGGGTGCGTTTGGTTTAGCAGCAGCACCACATAGGGTGCGTTTGGCGTAACAGAATCCGTTAGGGTGCGTTTGGTTTATATAAATTGACTAATAAAAAATATACCAAGATTTTATAAATATAAACCGGATTAAATGGTGGTTAATGGTTGAATAAATATGTCATATATTATTTGATCTCGTCTAATATTATATATATATTGAAACACGCGAATATTTGCAATATATATGAATTAAGGGAAAACGTTAGATTTTATAAATCTGGAAAACATTATATAAACCAATAGGTCATGCCGAAATTTTTATAAATTTCTATACTTGATATTTTTCGCTACAACTACTATTATCTTGGAAACCCGATAAAAAAAGGATTAAGTTATATAGTTTTTAAGAGTAATTAATTATGATGATACAATAAACCGGTAAATAAACGAAAACTATACTTTTACAAATAAGACTACTATTTTGGTTACAACCCGTCGAGGAAACGAAATGTTTATTTGTAAAATATTATTTTATAAATTCCCAACTAGAAAATAAAGTCATAGTTTTTGTAAAAACTTTAGAAACATCGTTTACTTATTTCGTAACCTTAAAACGTACGATTACTTTTATGCAAGAACATTATATTTATTAAAGTGGTGATTTTTGAAAACGTGTCTAGCTATTTTGTCTAATTATTTACTCACACTTCTTGTATAATACTTTCAAAGTATTCTATACTTCAAATTATTTCTTTTGAATGTTTGTCCTTATTATATAATTCAACATATGAATTATATAATTGTTTATTTTTGTTTATTTTTTATATGTAATATATACGGAATATAATACATACCTTGTGAATACTTTTCGAATTATTTTATTTAACCAACCACCAAACTATTACAACTTGGAAATCTAAATCTTTATCAACGTGTCGCGTTGATGTAACCATTCATCGGGAAACCCAAACGCATCCAATCCTTAGGCTATGGGTTCTTAAGGCCCGTTAAGTTTTGGCCGCACTTCTTGTATCAATTCCGCTTAATCGTCTTCGTTTTGTGTTGTGCGCATATTAGATACCTATCTGTCAAACGTTCTTCAACATCAAGGTGAGTTCATAGTCTCGCATTTCAATCTTTTCAATGTTTTATAAATCCAGTCTGCGAGGAATATATGCTTCGTTTTAACAAACTTGTATATTTTACTACAGTACAATTACTTTTCAATACTTTGTGAGTTTATAGCCCTACCTTTTCACTTTTAACGGATTTCTTAAACTGTTTTCGGGGTGAGAATACGTGCTCGTTTTACTACATAAACTTATTGATTTCTATACGTAAGCATTACCAGACTATTTTTACTAAATCTTGATTGTTTACTACATGATTTGAGATCGTTGAATACCTACCTTTAAAACCGTGAATTTTGAACAACATGATTGTTTTATTATGGACGCAAGTATTTTCTAAATTGTATGCTATCCATATTAACTAGCCTGAATATTATTGCCTAAGTAGTCACTATATTGCCACTTAAGTCTCTACTAATCATGAACCGTTAATTACCACTATTGTAAGTGTGAGTGTTATGGATAGATCTATTGGGACTGACAATCCCCACCTTACTTGGGTCACTGGTTTGAATCAAATGGAGCATTTAACATGGTGAGGACCGTTAGGTTGTTGGCAAGCATCCTATATTCCTTTGGGGCAGACAAACAGTTAAGGCTTTGGGGTCATGAGCTTAGTGCAACAATATATATTAGACTTGTGTGAATTTGTTTCTCATGTCTACCTACTTGTTATGGACTTCGGAATACGTACTTATATCCACCATTACTTAAGTCCTTGTGGGTCCACTTTTAAATACTTCCTTATTATGGAATCACTACTTTGCTTTTGAAATAAAACTTGGAATGTTAAACCTACTTTCTCTTAAATATTACTTAAATTATTTCAACACTGCCTTTACTTAAACCTATGAATTCACCAACATATATGTTTGTTAACTTCAAGGCATCTGTTTGTTTAGTTTAATGCATCTATGTGTTAAGGCGTATGTTGTTCAGTTTAAGGCATATGTTTGTTTGGTTTAAGGCATTTATGTGATTATATTAAGGTATTTGTTTGTATAGTTTAAGGCATCTGTGTAATTATGGCAGGTTTAAATATTGATTGCATTTATCATTTAATTGGATGTTATGTCATTCTCAGATCGCTTTAGATGTCAAAATGTGATTGTGTGTGTGAGAATGTACATCTGATGCGTATGCACGTAATGTTAAGGAGTGTGTTGTTTAGTTTAAGGAATCTAATTGTTTTTTTAAGGAATCTGTTTGTATAGTTTAAGGTATCTGTTTGTTTAGTTTAAGGCATCTGTGTGAATATATTAAGGCATTTGTTTGTATTATTAGGGCATCATTAAAATTATTAGGGCATATGTTTGTTATCATTTACGAATATAGTTTGTAGACTAGCCGACTAGTTGATATTTGAGTTGATTATAGACGTTGTTTATGCTGGATATTTGATAGTCTAGTTGATACGTATACTACCGTAAGTCATATTGAAGTAACAATCACAGGTTCCACTAATTTAAGCCGTTATAAGAGTGTCCCTTGTACTTCTTCAATTTACTAATTTTATGTACTAGTTTATTGGCCTAATTTTTTTTCCTTTCTTGTTTTGACATGAAAATGGTGATATATATCACTGATTACCAGGTTTTTACCTTGTTGTATTAACACACCAATATTGAACGTAGCTGCAATTGCTGTTGGGGTGTTTAGTACTGTATACAGCCAATTTCCAGAATGTTATTAATTGCAATTGTTATACAAATCATGTATTTTGGCTTTCAGTTGATATATCTGTTAGAACAAAATAATGACACATCTTTTATATGTCTAAGTGTAATGTAACTAAATTGCTTAAATTTGTAATAAAGAAGCAAAATTATTACAAGTAACATCACATTTTGCAGCAAGAATATAGTAAAAATTCTTACAAGTAACATCATATTACTTTGATTTATTTATGGTAAATATTGTATCAGTGTTCGGGCTATCATAATTCAAATGTCATGCATTAAACGTTTGAGGAGCCAGGACAATTTAAATCGTAAATCCAGCAAACTCGCCAAAACGTATACTCAAATGAAACCCCTCATATGAAATTCCTTAGTAACGTGATACGTTATAGTTTTAAGTTTCTTCAAAAGCTAGTCGATGATAAATTACGTTAAATATATAATGTTTTATAATGTTTCGATCGATGATTAATAACGACAAATGTGTCAGGTTTTAATAAAATTGAGTCTTATAATATATATATATATATATTTATAATTTATATAAAAATATTATATTTTATATTTTTAAGAATGCAAAAATGGCAATAAATACCCTTGATTTATATACTTTTGCAAGTTTAATCCTTTATATAAATAACTTTATATAAATTAATCCATTGACTTTAAAACTTGGCAAAACAACCCCTTGTAGTTATGACTTTAGGATAATGACATTTTTGACCCAAAACTATAAAATTTCATAAATTTACAATATATACCCTTGTGCATGAAAATATTTGCAAATTAAGTCCAAAATTTATAATCTTAATATTTTTCAATATAGAAAGTAATTTGCAGGTTATAGCTTATTATGATAAGCTAAAATAAGTAACTTTTACGAGTTTATAGCTTATGTAAAGAGCTTGAGAGCTTAAAAGCTTAAAAAGGGTACGTTTGGTTTAGGAAAACCAAAACGCATGGGTTTGTGATTCAAGAGCTTAAACAAGAGTTTACATATGATCTTATAGAACCTAGTAAGGATTTAAAACAGAACATGAGCTTATGGAACAAGCTTTTGAGCTTTCTTGAGATTATATGGGTCGAATGGGCTTATTTGGGGTCGAACGCCTAGAAATGATTTCAATGGCTTCTTCCTTCTTGATTCTTGGATTCAAATTGGCTTGTACTTCCTTCTTTGATATTCCTTTGTCTTGTTTAGAACTTCATTTAAGTGCATGATGAATTTTTTAGGTGTGTTTGAAAAGGTTAGGGGTCTCAGCTATTTATAGGGTACGAAACCCTTGGTGGCTAAGTTTCCTTGGAGTAGTGGCCAAGGTTTATGTAGAGTGATGACCAATGAAGACTAGTGATGAGTATTGAAGGCTAAAAAAATAGCTAAGCAAGGTGTGAAGTGATGGAGGGGGCATGGCATTTCAAAGGGTGACAAGGAGACTTGGAGCTCAAGTTGGGTGATAGATGTGCTTGTGGCGACGTGGGGATGAAGGTGGTGGTGAGGTCATGGTGCTTGAGGTGCTAGCTTGCTAGTTTAGGATTAGAAATTGGTTTAAAAATGAATTAAGAGGATGTCGGGTTAATAGGGTTTCGGGTTAGGTTTTATAGTTTGTAGTTTTTGGATTTTCAAGCTAGGGTTATGTTTAGAGCTTAAGATTAGTTTTAAGATTAGGATTTAGGATTAAGGTTTCTGACCATAGTTTAGGTTTCGAATGTGTTTTTAGGTTTCGGTTTCGTATAAAATGAAATTAGGGTTTTAGAACTAGGTTTAGCATGATTTAGTGTTTGTTTAGCATAAATGTATTGTTAAGTGAGCTTGTAATCCATGCTAAAGACGTTGTACAAAAATTAGAACAACATTGGAGGGAAAATGAGCTTGTTTAAATTCATGCTTCATGAAATTGTACATTGAGCTTTAATAACCTGTACATTAATAGATATTCAAATGTGGTGCTATGATACTTGTACATATGCCTTGGAAACTTGTACATTGATATTGTATGTAAACTTTACATATAATTAGGGTTTTGATATAAACGTTAATGGATCAAGTTTATTTAGTAATAATGTCCTGAAAACTACGTTAAATAGATAACGTACATGGTATAGTGGATATTAGAATATTAACTTGACATATTAAGACATTTACTTGATATAAACGTAGATAGAATTTGCGTAGGTAGTTGCGTGAACTTGTTTACTTTAGAAATGCAAGTTACGTTGCATATTGAGATAAAGTAAAAATTTCCCTTCAAAAAGAGGGCATCTAATTTAATAGATGGAAATTACATGGCTTTTAATTTAATAGATGGATATTACATTGATGAAAATACTGAGTTATTATAGTCCCCCAACCATAACGAAATCTCGTCCCGAGATTTAGTTGGACTTTGAAGTGATGTTGGAAAATAGATGTGAATATTTAGCACGAATTTCATCTTCGCATTCCCATGTAAATTCTGGTCCTCTTCTAGAGTTCCGTCTCACTTTGACTATAGGAATACGACTTTGTCTTAGTTGCTTGACTTCTCGATCCATAATCTCCACTGGTTCTTCCACAAAATTGAGTTTGTCATCGAGCTGAGGCTCTTTCATTGGAATGATGAGAGATTCATCAGATAAGCATTTCTTTAAATTAGAAATGTGGAAGGTATTGTAGACATTTCTGAGTTCTTGAGGAAGCTCAAGTTTATATGCCATTGGGCCGACCCTTTTAAGGATCTTAAAAGGTCCAATGTATCGGGGATTAAGATTTCCTCGTTTTCCAACTTGGAATTCTAAAGGCTTTCGTCTTAACATAACACGATCTCCAACTTGGAATTCTAAAGGCTTTCGTCTTATATTGGCATAACTCCTTTGCGGATCTCTTGCAGCTTGCAAGCGTTGTTGAATTAACACTATCTTTTCTGTGGTTTCAAGGATTATTTCTCGTCCTGTGAGTTGAACATCTCCAACTTTGGCCCAGCAGACAGGTGATCTGCACTTTCAATCATTGAGTGCCTCGAATGGTGCTGCCTTAATACTGGCATGGTAACTGTTATTGTAAGCAAATTCTACCAATGGTAAGTGTCTTTCCCATCTTTTTCCAAAATCTATAATACAAGCTCGAAGCATATCTTCGAGTGTTTGGATGGTTCTTTTACTTTGTCCATCGGTCTCGGGATGATACGCCATACTCATGTCTAATTGAGTACCCAAAGCACTCTACATTGATTGCGAGATTCTGGATGTGAAACGACTATCACGATCCGAGATGATGGATATCGACGCTCCATGCCGTGAGACTATTTCCTTTGTATATAACCTTGTAAGGGTTTCCATACTATCGGTCTCTTTGATGGGAATGAAATGTGCTGATTTTTTTAAGGCGGTCTACAATG
This sequence comes from Tanacetum coccineum, assembly GCA_026074375.1. Taxonomy (NCBI): domain Eukaryota; kingdom Viridiplantae; phylum Streptophyta; class Magnoliopsida; order Asterales; family Asteraceae; genus Tanacetum; species Tanacetum coccineum. The sequence continues at coordinate 75,013 of BQNB010002353.1, forward strand.
ATCCAAATTGCGTCATGTCCGCTCGATGTCTTGGGTAGTTTTGTAACGAAGTCCATTGTTATTCTTTCCCATTTCCATGTAGGAATCTCATGTTGTACCAGTAAGCCAGATGGTTCTGACATTCTGCTTTTACTATATAACATGTTAAACACTTGCCAACATATTCAACGATGATTGCCTTCATGTTAGGCCACCAATAGAGTTTCTTTAGATCCTGATGCATCTTGTCAGAACCTGGGTGAATGGAATACTTTGATTTATGGGACTCATGCATGATCAGGTCTCTCATATTCCCAAAGAGTGGTAACCAACTTCGATTCTTTATACAACGAGTTCCATCAGGACGTACTTCAAATGCTTTGTCCATTCCTCGTAGGTTCTCAGCTTTGATGTTTTCTTCTTTGATTGCCTCAGTTTGGGCTTCGAGAATTTGTGATGGTAATTTTGGGTGAATGGTCATGACTAATGCTCTAACTTGGAGTGGTTTGATTCAGCTTAAGGCATCTGCTACAACATTTGCCTTTCCAGGATGGTAACGAATCTCATAATCGTAATCTGCGAGCAATTCTAACCAACAGCGTTGTCTCATGTTTAATTCTTTCTGATCAAGGATATGCTGAAGACTTTTATGATCAGTGAACAAAGTACACTTTGTACCGTATAGATAGTTTCTCCAAATTTTAAGAGCGAACACAACTGCTCCTAATTCGAGATCATGAGTGGTATAGTTTTCTTCATGAGGCTTGAGTTGTCGGGATGCATAAGCAATAACCTTTTTCCCTCTGCTTTAATACAGCTCCCAATCCTTGAAGTGATGCATCACGGTAGACAACAAAATCGTTGATTCCTTTTAGTAATGCTAAGATTGGAGTTTCACAAAGCTTTTGTTTTAACAGCTGAAAAGTTGACTCTTGCTTTTCTCCCCAGATATACTTTTTGTTTTTCTGGGTTAATTCAGTCAAAGACTTCGCAATTTTTGAAAAATCTTTGATAAATCTTCGATAATAGCCGGCGAGTCCTAAGAATTGACGTATTTCTGTGGGTGTAGTAGGAGATGCCCAATTCTTAACTGCTTCAATCTTGGCGGGGTCAACATGAAGTCCTTGATTATCAATTACGTGCCCAAGAAATTGCACAAAACTGATCCAGAAATCGCATTTGGAGAACTTGGCATACAGTTTCTCATTTTTGAGTAATTCCAAGATTATTCTCAAGTGATTTGCATGCTCTTCTTTATTACGGGAGTAGACGTGGAATATATTATGAAGTACTATCACAAATTTATAAAAAAATGTGGAATTGATGTTTTTTTTTTAATCTGCTAAAAAATGTTGGTGTTTTGGTGGTATAAATGGTGGTTTTGTTTGTAGTTAAAAAAGTTGTTGATGTTTTTGTTTAGGTTTATTTTGCCTTTTGTATTTATATCTTTTGAGATCGGTTTTGATATCTGTTTAAAGATGTGCTTGAATGTGTGGTTTATGATAGTTGGTTGTGGATCTAATCGGGTTTTATTATCGGGTTTTAGTTACAAGTAAATGTTTGTTCAAAATGGGTTGGTTTAATGTGTAGTAATGGGTTAGTAATTCATTTGTTTCCTCTATGCTTTTGTAGGTAATGTCGTACTCTTTTCAGAAGACAAAATTCGAGTCTAAGTTTTGCATATACTTTATATCTTATTTTACGGGTAAATTTAGAGGTGTTTTCTTCACATTGTTATTTCCTTTGTAGATGCAAGCTATGTATCAGGCCTGCTATCACTTGAGGTCGTGATAGATTGTGACGAAGAGAGGTTGAAGTTGGAGGAAGAAGCTAAATGTTTGATTCGACAGGTATGCAATCTGATGCTGACTTTTCAAAGTTTTTGAAGGGTGTTTTAAAGGTACTATTTTGTTTGTCAGGTAACGGGTGCAGAAAAGGAACATGTCCTTTTGGCATAACGCATATCACTATTCGTGAGGACAGTGCATCAGGTATGAATTCTAACCAAACAGTTTGCTCGACATTATTTTTTTATATATTTTCATATACTTTTTTATTAACAAATCCACCATGTGCATTCGAGTTACAACTAGAAAAAAGAGACATGACCACCCAAATGAAAGCGGTGAAAGCGTGGTGGGGCAGTTCTGCCCCGCCAACCCAATTATTACACTTAGTGGCTGTCAATTGGTAATTTAGGAAGTCAATGTAGTATAGATTACCCAAATTGTTACCCTTAGTGGCTGTCAATTTGCATGGACGAAGTCAATTGGTAATTTAGGAAGTCAATTGGGAATTTATATATGGAATGTTTGTTAACTAAGTCAAATGGTAATTTATATATATAATGTTTGAAAAACAATGAACATGACGTAATTTTGGATATAATCACAAATCCCGCATCCTAATTTTTAATTTTGATGACTTAACAAAAATATCTTAATCGGGTTTAATGACATTAAATGTAATTGGTAACTGCTATGTAATATGGAATTAACCATGGCTTGTAAATACAAGGCTCTAGGTTAAACATCCATAATATATTTTAACTTATAACTTATTATGTTGCGTGTTTCTTGGTACCTTGAGGTCCACCTGAAATCAAGAAAGGTGTCTTGAACAATAACGAGCAGGCAAGTTGGTTCGATTTCAATAATATTAATAAGAAGATGGTACGTACTAGATGAATACTCATACCTCTTTTTCCGTTTTTCACATAGTATTTACAGACTTCATAGAGACATGTTAATAATTTTGCACATAAAAAACTGTTTTAAAGCAATTAGTAAGTTTGGAGCAATTCATTTTTACAGTTTTATGTGCCGCTAGGAATTTTCGCCGCTATGCGCGGGTACTCGTTTAGCATAAACGCTACTTTTGTGATGTTTCACTTGTATAATCAAAAGCTTTGTGGATTTGTCATTTTACAATCTCTCTTTTATAGAAAAGAAACACACATAGTAACATATCCACATCATTACAATGGTTTATAAAAACAATACGTTTGAACAGTTTAAGAGCAACATTTTTATCTTCTCACATGGTTTACAATATAAGGGCATTTGCATGTATATCGTATATATTTAAAAGATGCATTAAAACAATCATACAATGTGCATAGAAAACTTGTACAAAGAATATGTATATGTACGTATTCATCTATATATATATATATATATATATATATATATATATATATATATATATATATATATATATATATATATATAGGGTGAGGTTCTTTTCAGAACCAAATAAATGTACAGAACTGCGAGAACCAGCATCAACCAATCAAATTTTTTTAGTTCTTTATATTTATTATTTAATTCAAAAGGGTATAATAGTCAAATTATATTTTTTATTTTCTTTTTCAATTTTTATATAAAAATATTTTTGTTAGTTCCTAAATTTTAGGAATTCATTTATTATTATTTTTGAAATAATTCCAGTAAACTTACATTTATTTTTTGAAATTTTTGTATTGAAACTTTTTTTTGTGATCCTAAATGTTAGTTAGTAGGGTCTTTTTACGTTATACTTAAAAATAGACTATGTGCATATGTGTTTCGTGAAAAAAAGGTACATACAGAAACATATTTAGTGTAGAATTATATTAAAACGACTTCAATATGAAAAATACATGGGAAGAAAACCATTTGCAAATATTTGATAGACGACCTCTAAATTTATAACAAAAAAGAATAGCATGATATATGTAATTTAATTTAAATACATGTATGTTACATTTTATTTTATTACAACAAAAAAACACATGGCATAATTGTCTTTCTTGAAAAGCCGCAAATGATCTTCATGTATGTATATGTGCATTTGATGCCTATCCCGTTCAACATCGTCTGTATCATCTCATACGTCTTGAATTGTTATCATCATGTTCACCAATCTGATATGAGCACATTTAAACAGAATTAGACCACAAACATTTAATAAACGGATTATTTAATTATAACAACTAACAAAACACATATGCATAACAAGTAGTGTCACATATATGCATAATCTAGCAAAACACATAGGCACACTTACTCATAAGCTATTGATAAATAAATTAGCATAAAACATATGCACACTTACTCGCAAGCTATCCTTTGTTAAATAATAACTATCATATAACATATATGCACAAATAATAAAAACATATTCTTTGATAACCAACATAACATATATGCATAAATAATAAGAATCGGATAACAAGAATCGTTCATAAACCGAACCAAAAACCCTTTATGCCACTTAAAAAGTGCAATTAAGTAACCTTTTTACAACTAAAATTGAAACCAAACAACCCCGCTTTAACAGCAAAACAACCAACCAAAAAAGGTAAAATACCATTTTGACAGGAAAAAACAACCACCAAATCACCATGTTTTAACCCAAAATAACCCAACCCAACAGCTCGTTTTTTACAGTAAAAAAAGCAGCCAAACAACTTGTTTTGACATCAGAAGGCAAAACCATACAACATGCTTTGACGCGAAACAACAACAACCAAACATGCCCTTTTGACAACGAAAACTGCAGCCAAACAACCATAATACTCAAATTACACTTCATATCTGTTTACCCAAAACACACTTCATAACTGTAAAAACACATGCAGTCTCAATAACACATATACACACTCCATTTATTTTATTGCAACCATAAAACATAAATGCATTTCAACATCTACCTTTTTTAAAAGAACAAAATAACAACTACTATATTGAGGGCTGATGGTGTTTAAAACACATATGCACAATGCTTTCTTATATTAAATGATGCAAAAAAAAATTAGCCATAACAAATAGTGTTACATATATGCATATTGTAGCGGAACACATATGCACTTACCTATACCTAAGTGCAAAGCATAATTCCAAGACCTTAGTATTTATTTGTTCACCATGCACATGTGTTTAACGTCCAAATGAACAAGCTTGAACAAATTAGAATATCTTATAGTGTTCACATATTGAAGGTTCCTCCTCGCCCAATCAGATCGTCATCATTAGCACATTATCTAACTATTTCTTATTGTCATTAGACTCTTCTATTTTAACAACCAATTGGTCCTTCTCAGTAACCTAAGTATTAAAACTGACACAGTTTATGATTTTTTTTATGGCACAGAACCACTAGATTTGGATAATAAGGTAACAAAATGCTCGAAAGCATATCAGTAAGAAACTAAATGTCTATTGAAAATGGATCTTTCAACCTAAAAATCTCACATTAATACATGAATCAGTCTAAAAATTCTAAACATGAATACAAGTAAACTTAAAACACACATGATCAATAGATGAACTCATTCAACCACGTAACAGTTAAACCATCAAACACTCACAAATATTGATAACGATGATTTGATGCAAAGAACATCTCATATATCAATGTATATCAATTACCTTTTCCTTTTTAAGGTCACAAAGATTGCAGGGCCACACCTTTTTTATATTTACCTTTATGAAAACAGAAATGCCTTCAACCATTTGCTAATTATTTTAAGCAAATAAAGCATAATCTGCCATATTACTTTGGATTCGTGTGCCATTCTTTGTTCTTTAACATTTTCCCATCTACTTACATACGAAAGCATAAAATCAATGGTGAGATGGGAGTGGCGGCTAGTCAATTTGGTATAAGAACATAAAGATGAAATCAATGGTGACTGTGTATCTGATTGTGGATGGAGCGATGAGATGATTGTAGGAGGTTGAGATCCGATTATTTTCATCTACATTTGGGATCTGCCTATTTTAGTGGAGCAGTTTTTGAAAAGTAAAATTGCAAAATTCCATTCATGCCCTTTGTTATATAAAAATTAATATTTAGTTTTTGATTTATTACAATTATGCCATACATCATCTTGACCATTGATCAACTCATCTAATGGTTTAAATTGGTTCTCGCAGTTCTGTACATTTATTTGGTTCTGAAAAGAACCTCACACTATATATATATATATATATATATATATATATATATATATATATATATATATATATATATATCGCGTTCAAATGAGAATGCTAATTTTTGTGAGAAGGAAAGAAGGGATCTCAGCCTTCCATTTTCTCCTCCTTTTTTAGATCTAATGAACCAGATTAATCCACAAATTACACTAAATCTGATACAAAGGGTATTTTTGACATTTCAACCCATGACACCTCATATTTAATACAGAAAAAAACACACATATCGACTCTTGAAAGTGAAACATAACTCGATGTCTCCAATCCACCTACCTTCAACAAGCTCCATCGTAACAACCGCCATTCACCGCCGTTCAAACCACCGCCATTCACCACCGCTTCTTCGCCAAATCGAACCACCACTTCTCTACAATTATTGCTTCAACTACCACCAACCACAAAATAAAATCCTGCCATTATCCGCCATTGAAGCCATGGGCTGATATCTTCATCCATGAAGAAATTTGCAATTGGAAGGTGGTCAAAATTGGTCCTTAAAAAGGTCAAATTCTCACAATCTTATCACTAGAATTTGTATTCAGTGTTAAATTACTAAATCGTTTGTAACGTGAGTTATTGTAATACATCAGGATTCAATTTTTTTGCAAATCCAAGTTGTGTTTTGCGTTTTTATGTGATGACAGCTCTTGTTATATGTTTATTAATAGCACTTTTTCTGAGGTAATGTGCTTCTATCTTCGAATGAGTTTCGGAAGTGAAGCTAAAATATTGTAGAGATGGGTAAAAAAATTTACATATTAGGTTGCTCGCCAAATGTTTGTTAAAATGCTTATAAGAAACAATTTATAGATGAATTGAGATTTTCACTAGTGCCTAAACCATCTTACTAGACGTGAATGAAATACTATTTACATGTCAGCACATGCTAAATCGTCAAGATCATATTTAATAGGATAAATTTTGTGATACTTATTGGGCAATATCTTTAATTACAAGTCAGGAGTTCTAACTTACAATTATTATATTACATAAAATATAAATATTTTTGGGGCAATTACATCTATATCCTTGATAAAATTCAATATTACATCAATATCCTTCTCACTTTTGTAATTACGTTAATATCCTTTCCAATATTTTATCTTTACGTATATATCCAAAATTCAAATTAATTATATATTTATTGATTTTAATTTATAAGATCCTTATTTACCTCTTATTTAACAAAGATAAATGACCATTATGCCCTTCACTAAATATTACGTCCTCATAATATATATAATATACTCACATTTGTAATAGTTTTTCTAATAACCATATATCGTTCAGGTATTAACATGTTAGACTGTCTGTTTGAAATGCAATCCAAAACAGCCAAATTAGTTAGGATTTATTTGATGTTTCATAACAGCAAGTGTCCAAGTAGTTGCAAGAAAGATATGTTTATGACATTGTTAAGAGTAATTTTAATGTACTTGTATATTTAAAAGACATTTTAGCTCCATCATGAACAAACATCTGAATTCTAGACATGTCTCTTTTATGTTCACCAAATCTTATTTTATCAGACTACTTTTGAATTCGTTAAAAGTGTAGGATTTTGTCTTTAAGTAATTATAAATAGCGTATATCATTTGTAAATCTGTAACTTTGAAAACCAATCTGCTTTTGATTATGTTTAGATATTTGATCTTCTTCGTAATCAACATTGGTATGAGCCGAGATGCCAAAAGTACACAAAACTGCCTTATTTACCTTGAGTTGCAACTCTGATTAATCCCACACATGTAGCAGGCGCGTTACGGCAAGCTCGGTATTAAGAGGCAAGCAGGCATCATCACGCTAAGTGTTGTGTGCATAATCTGGTACAACAAATATAAGATAAGTTAGAGGCCTATATACTTCTTTAATGATTAGTCGACAATATAGATTGATGGAAGTATGGATTTTGTGTGGTTACTCTCACACAAAAAGCATAAATTCTCTCGTTGTAGTGGTGTGGTTGACTAAAAGCTCATAATGCCAAAAGTGATACTTCTAATACTTAAATGTCTTTATTCTAAAGAAATCCTAAACTAACATGGTTCTCTTTGATGAATAATAGCAACATTCTATACAATAGTAAATACCAAAAGCAAACCTTAATGGAAGTGTCTATCAATGCAATCCTATCTCAATCCTCATTGATACTACACCCATGCAAATCCCAATTACAGCCTCACTGAATCAATCTTCATCTCTCCTGACAACCTACTAATGGTATGGTGCATTAATTCAAAGGACTACATTAGTCATGACCAGAAGAGCCTCTGTCAATGTTGGCTAAACTTTAAGCATTTAACTTTCACCTTATTTGTAAATTTTTTTCCCAATCATATTCTTCATAACATGGGCAAACACTACTTACTGGTGATGGTTTTTATACTTTCATAACAATTATATTAAACCATAACATCAAAGCATAGAATAGCGGAAGCAAATAAAGGATCAAATAACATGCTTGAATAATTAACCGAATTAGGGTTACATACCTTTTGATTCTAGCCCGAACAAGAATCAAATTGCTTAGCGATTATCTCTAGGAACCCTAATTTGGGTTTATACGAAAACAATCCAAGAACAATCTAAAGAAAGATTGTATCACGATCTTGTACACACGCTATGTATCGAGTTAACCAATTACTAGCTTGATAACACGTAGCGTTTAACCGAATGATTCGATCCGATCAACCCAAGGTTATGGAGCCGAATGAAGGACAAGAATAGTGATAGAGTTTTTAGGGATTATTGTGTGTTTGGGCCGAGAGCTAATACCACTTTTATCTGACCTTTGTTCCTAACTTGACAAGATATAATGCACCAAATTAACATATGATCAAGCATATCAAGCAAAACCACAGACACGGCAAGGAACACAGAAAACATAGAATACGAACCCATATATAAAACTAACGCTAATCATCACACTCTAGAGTTGTTATTGAGTCAGGAAACCATGTTTATGCTGCATCAGCCAAAAAAAATATATATACATTCAAACTGGTGCAAGTAGCAACTTAAATGAGACAAATATTGGTTCTCACAGACTTGACTGTGAGAACAAATGAAAAGGCATATCAGTTGTACTTGCCATGCATATCAAGAGTTCACATGTTTTGAAGTTAAGCTTCATATCTTGTAAGGGTATTTTACACCATAATTTTGACTTAAGATCAAGTTTTTATGACAATTCATACCTGTCTTAAGGACAAGTCGGAAACTTGTCAAGAATTTCAAAACATACATAAAAGTATGATGTGTTTTTCCCATGAAATATATAACAAAATGCAATTGGAGTTTCTGTTTAGATAGTTCATAGAGGGTTACATCAGGCTTCAAACCATTGTCGTGAGCCTTCTTAATCTCCACATCGGGAACAACTGTTGCACACATCTTCTCCATAAGTTTCATCTGGTAACCCCAACGCACAACATTCTGAAACGGCTGGATGCTGTAAAATGATCGAGTGTATTGATTTATTATGTAAATGCATTTCTAATACTCAAACTATTTAACGGATACAATAGAGAACTTACCTCTAAAAGAATTGCCTCGATTTCTAATGCTGAGAACTTGTATCCACCAACCTTCATTAAATCAGCATTAGTACCTGAGTGGGAGGTCATACAAGATATTACAACGTTAAAAATAAATCAATTTAGAAAATTTTGAGATATGCTTACATGATTATTTGATTCAATGGCGATTTGGTTACATCTAGGCTGCTAGAAAAAATAAAAGCTTATATGAGAAGTTGGAATAAATCGGTAGTGTTTTAGGGTTTAAGAATAAAGTTAGGGTTTTAGTTTATAAGTTATTAAAGGTAAATCACAAGGGATAGGTAATGTTTGTTTGTTTGAGTATATTAATTTTGTTTTGCAAAGTTATAACACAATAATTCGCGTGGTCTAGTGGTTGAAGCCTTTGTATGTGGATTAAATGGCCTAGGTTTGATTCTTGCAAGGGACTAAATTTTTAAACATTTTCCGAAATTTTCATGCTAGAGGTATCCATGTCATCATTGAGGTGGCATCTAGTCACTAATTCATATTTACACACTCATAGTTAGCCTCATATATAAGTTATATATATATATATATATATATATATATATATATATGCAATTCCCTTTACAATATTTGTCTTGCTTACAATATTCCCCTTACAATATTGTTTATCAAATGTCACATTAAAGTTTTTTGCTCAAAGCCTAGAGACCTTTTTTCTTTATTGGTAACCTTCTTATCTTTTTGCCAACTAATCCATGGGATTTAACTCACGACCTAAAACCGTGTAAAACCCTTACCACGTTTAAAGACTTACATAAATTAAACTAAGCAAAATAATAGTGTTGGATAATTACGACAACAACCCTAAGTACGATACCCGAAAACACTAGATCGTACAACGTTCGCCGAGCAAACATTCAAGAAAAAAGTAAATAGATATATTTTATTTAATAAAAGGGACTTTACAGATTATCACGCGTGAACTTCATGTGAAAGAAAAAGATCGAGTTTAACATAGAAACTATTATGACAATATCTACTATTAACAAGCATTTGATAAACAATATCACAAGAATTGCATAAAACTTGATTTTAATTGATAACTAATTAACTAAAAGATTCGTAAAATTCACGGGTATTTAAAAGAAAAAAAGTAACTTGTATATCATAAAATAAGGCGTTAGAAAGAGACAGATGCGTATACACGGATGAAAAAGAAACTTAATAGAAATAAAACATAAATTAGACAATAGTCAGATAACCAAAAGAAAATTAAAAGTTGCATAATTAAGTTCAAACCACGTGGATTAGTCGGCCAAAAGGTCGAAAAACCATAGTTATCCAAAAAAGGGTACATGATCAACAAGGCAAACGAAAACCATAGTTACCCAAAAAAAGGGTACATGATCCACAAGGAAAAACATTGATGCAAGTTATTTAGACACTCTTCACAGCATACATATTTAAGCAATCAAAAAACCGCTGGGAAGTTTATAATTCAAGACTAGAATTGAGAGATTGAAGGATGAGACTTCAATTAGATGAGTTCATAGGATTCTGTGACAATGTTGTCCCACAATAATGGATCGATATATGAAGTTGCAGAGATATAATGAATAAGTATATTGTCTATTGATCTGACTATAAAACGTTTTACATGCTGCGTTTATAAAGCCTACGAAAGGGTGTGATACAAACAACGCAACCCTTCATGTATATGGCAGTTATTATGTTTCTAATATACGCTAATGGTCCTTATAGTTTTAACTATTTACATAAGAAGCGTAAGATTAAGATTATCGGTTCATATTCTCCTCCTTAATCTTGATCATTGCTTCGTCCTAAGTCTTGAACTCCGAGCATTTGTCGCATTGTCATGAACTTCAATCTTGGTAGAGCCTTTGTTAAGATATCTGCTCTTTGTAGTTCTCCGCTGACATGTTTCACATTGATGTGCCCATTTTCTACGCATTCTCGAATGAAATGGTAGCGAATATCGATGTGCTTGCTTCTTCCATGAAAAACTGGGTTCCTTACGAGTGCTATTGCTGAAATGTTATCGACCTTCAACGTTATCTTTTCTTCTTCCCATCCAGTTAATTCACTAAGCAATCTCTTTAACCATAAGGCTTGACATGCTGCTCCAGTAGCCGCCATGAATTCTGATTCACATGATGAGAGCGCCACTGTTGGTTGTTTCTGAGTACACCATGTAATAGGTGATTCTCCAAAGTAAAATACTATGCCAGTAGTTCCTTTTCCTTGATCAGTGTTGATTCCATAACTACTATCGCTGTAACCTGTAATCTTGCAGCCGCCTTCTTTCTTGTATATTATGCCATGCTCCTTTGTTCCTTTAATATATCGGATTACTTGTTTTACCGCCTTTAGGTGATGATCCTTCGGGTCTTGCATGAATCTGCTGAGTAGTCCGACTGAATAACTAAGATCTGGTCTTGTATGTAGTAAATACCTGAGACTTCCAATTAAACTTCTATAATAAGTTGCGTCAACTGGGTTTCCATCTTCCGCCTTGACCAACTTAGTACCGGGATCCATTGGTATCTTCGTATCATTACTATCTGTCATACTTGTTTCCTTCAAGATCTTGTTAATATAACCTGTTTGCTTGATTGTGATCTCTCCTCCTGTTTGTGTAACTTCTATCCCAAGGTAATAAGCCAATAAACCTAAGTCGCTCATTTCAAACTTGTCCTTCATCTGGGATTTGAATGCGTCTACTTCCTTCCTTGGAGTGCCCGTGATTATCAAATCATCTACATAAACTCCAACTATAAGTGTAGAAGTCTTGCTTCTCCTTGTGTAGACTGCTTGTTCGAGATTACATTTCTTAAAATCTAAGGATTTTAAGGTTTGATCAAGCTTCACATTCCAAGCTCTTGGTGCTTGTCTTAACCCATATAATGCCTTAATGAGTTTGTAAACTTTCCCTGAGTTTCCTTGCTGTACAAACCCTTCTGGTTGTGTAACATAGACTTCCTCCTTTAACTCTCCATGTAAAAATGCTGATTTTACATCTAGGTGGTGTACTTGCCATCCATGATACGCTGCTAAGGCTAATATTAACCGAACCGTCTCTATCCTAGCAACTGGTGCAAATACTTCATCGAAGTCTATTCCTTGTTCTTGTACATATCCTTTCGCTACTAATCTTGCCTTGTATTTGATGATCTTTCCTTCTGCATCCCTCTTGGTCTTATAAACCCATTTGAGTCCTATTGCCTTTTGATCCGGTGGCAATGTTGTAAGAGTCCATGTATTATTCTTGTTGATTGAATCCAATTCAATCTCCATGGCCTCAATCCATTTCTCATCTGTTGATGCTTCCTTGTAATTACGGGGTTCTTCTTCCATAAGAAGTAAGTCTCCAGCTTCAACTTCTCGTGCATTCTCGTATATTCAGTTTTGTGAAACCTTCGTTAACTGTGGTGTATCATCAAATCTATTTCCTGAGTTCTTCGTCGAACTAGTAGTAGCCTCTTCTTCCTCTTCTGAGTGTGGGTTGTAAGTGTATGTTTGTGGTGTGATTGGTGAGTTAGGATCATTAACCGGGTCCTCTTCTTGATACGTGTCATCAATATTATCATTGATCTCTGTGTTGACTGGTGTAGCGTTTTCATTGTCAACTCCTTCTACCACAAAACTAGTCCTAAACGTGTCTTGTGTACTCGTATCTTCTCCATCTTTATCCCAATCCCACGGTTTTGTTTCCATAAACTTTACATCCCTACTAACATGCTTTTTCTTCGCTATTGGATCATATAACCTACATGCTTTTGATCCTTCCTCTACTCCTAAGTAAACCAATGGTATGCTTCTGTCATCCAGCTTCTTCAAGTGAGGTATTGTTATTTTTGCATAAGCTGTGCATCCGAATATTCTTAGGTTTTCCAGATTCGGTTTTCTGTTGTAGAGTGCCTCATATGGAGTTTTATTTTCCAGGGCTCTTGTAGGTACCCTATTGAGTATGTAAATGGCGTGTCTGACTGCTTCCGCCCAAAAGGTTAAAGGTAACTTCATCGCTTTCATCATACTCCTCGTAGTTGATAACACTGTCCTATTTCTTCTCTCCACTACTCCATTCTGTTGTGGTGAGTAAGGTGCTGTCAACTGTCGTGCTATTCCATTCTCCTTACAGTATTTAGTGAATTCATTTGATGTAAATTCACCTCCTCTATCTGTTCTTAGCATCCTCATTTTCATTCTCATTTCCATTTCTATCTTCTGTCTAAATTCCTTAAAGGTACTGAATGCTTGGTCTTTCGACGTCAGAAAGTAAGCCCACATGAAACGTGTACAATCATCCACTAACAAGAATATGAGTTTCTTGCCTGAGTATGTGGCTGGACTTATAGGACCACAAAGGTCTCCATAAACTAAGGTTTCATTGGGTCTTTGATTGATTTAGCTTGATTGGAAAGGTGTTCTCGGTGTTTTCCTAATAACATGGCATCACAAATCTGTCCGGCATGATGTATTTTGGTATTCTTCCACTAGCCCGTTTTCATAGTCATCTTGATTGATATCGCATCAAAGTTCAGATGACTAGTCCTAGCATGCCAGAACCATGCTTGGTTTCTAATTTGCTGAGAGAATATAGGTGTGTCATCTGCAGTACTAAATACTGTACAGTCTATTCTTAGATCTTTCCAACCCTTCATCGCTATCGTTATGATTCTTATCTACCAAAGTAATTTGTTTCGTCCATGATGACTTTACTATTATCTCCGCTATGTTGTCTAGACTTTGTATGTTGCTTTTGAGGGATTGGTATATAGTATACATACAGATACTATCTTCTGTACTTGGTTTCTGCAACTAATAATTTAGAGCTCTACAATTCTCTGTACTACGATCAATCTTCCAAAACGTACTCGTCCTGATAGTTTCATCAATATCCCTTAAAATGATTCTTGACTCCACGTCTTATGGTTACATGCACCATTATGTATGTACCACATGCTTGCAATCTCCTGAAGCCATATTTTCCTGGTTGAATTGGCCTTCATTCAACATACTTCCTCGTGTGTAGTCATTAACAGTGATGGTCATCGTCTTCTAAGCTTAGGTTTGATGTTCCTGAGTTTGATGACGTTCCTTACAATCCCTTTAAGTGTTTCCATATTTCTTACACTTGTGACATGTATTTTACTCAATCATCACTCTTATTTCTGGTTGAGTTTCCTTTGTGGTTTGAGTTCCCTCCTTGTGAGTTATTTCTGTTTCTATTATTCTGCCAGTTTCCTCGTGAAAAATTTGATCTACCTCCACGTTTACTAAAACGCCTTCCTTTTCGACAGTGTGCGCCTTGTGAGAATAATAAGGTTTATCAGGCTTTCAATTGTCCTCCTTCCGGTGGTTTTATCCTTTACTCAAATGCCTTGAGTTTACAGTGATCTAGTATGGAATATCGTCTCAGTTCACTTGTTTGTTCGATGGATGTGCTACTATTAATGAATCTATCTGGTGTGGATTCTATAGTTTTCGTACTAAAAGTGATTATCCACGATTTCTAATCTTTTGCCTTGTGGCATAGCGTTTTGTCTAGCTGTAAATTGCATCACGTTGTCATCATCCCATCTTTTGAAGTGTTTATTAACCCTTTATCAGTTGATTGTAACCGTGCTTGTTGCACCTTTTTTCTCCAAGTGTCTTTTCTTTAGTGAATTCCTATAATTCCTGTGGCCGGTATTACATCTTGCTAATTGTAACTTTGACATTCCTCGGTTATCGCTGATTAAAAAGGGTTGTTTGCCTTATGCATTTCTTAATATCTACTTGGGCCGTTCTTAAAGTTTCCCTTAGGTTCTATTGCCTCCCATAAACCATGTGCCTCTAGTATAACTTTGATTTGTATAGCCCAAACTGTGTAATTTGTAGTTTTCAACTTAGGGCATTGGTAATGTGCCATAGGTGCTTCGGTTTTGGGTGTCGTGGTGTTATCTTCGCCGGCCATCTTAAGAGTGCTTAATATCTTCACTTTCTTGAGGATTTCTTATGGGAATATTTCCTAGTTGGTATCTTCTACTCAGTATGGGTATTGTTTTTTTTGGGAATTCCTAGTTCTACGGGTTCAATAAAATAGTTTTCGGGATTTCCTAATAGTAAAGACTAATAAACCTATACTATTCTAATAAAATTGAAATCCAGAAGGAGATGTAACTTGTGACCTTGTTTATTGTTGTGAATACGAGATGTATTCCCTTGTCTCGTTAGTAATTCGTTCACCAACGCTTGATCGTTATTCCCACTTTGTTCCCTTGTTTCCGGTATACCACGCTGCCACGTTGCCTGATAATTTCTTTGTGCCTCCGAATCCGAACGATCCTTTCCACAAGACGAAACAATTATACCCTTGTTTCTTACTTTGACAATTGAACAAAAGTGCTTGTTCCTGCCTTTTTCTTTGCACCGAAACAAAACTTGTTTCTGATTATGACCAACAAACAGTGCGTTTGTTCCCTGCCTTCTTCTTTTTTTTGTTGTTGTTTTCTTCGTGTCGTTCCGACACTCCTTCCACACTAGGCCTTTCTTGTTCCGCGTATACATCTTTTCACACAACAACAATCCTCGCGATGTACCCTCGCGTTGTTCTTTCGACCTTGCCTCAATTTATCCGGATTCACAAGGTCTTTTCCCACTCGTTTTCTTAACCAAACGTAGTGTGTCGTTTTTCTTTTCCGTGTTGCGATAACACCCAACACAACGACAAAACCAGGCCGTCTTTCCCTTTCGTTCCTGATACAAACGAAAGTGTTTGTTTTCTTCTTCCTGTGTCGCGTTAACAGCCAACACACAAGAAAACAGTCCACGCCTTTTCTTCTTCCTATCCCTTCGTTGTTCCAACGAAGTTTTGTCCCACCGTATCGTGGTGTATCACGTCTGCAACCCTACGCGAAAAGTCGGTCGTGCACTACCCCCTTTTGCGTTTCCTTATTCACCCGTCGTTTCCCCCTGGAAGTATGAGGAAAACGTTCTTCTGGTTTTCGTTTTCTTTGTTTGTTCGTATGAATCAAACGTTGTAAAAAAACCCTTGCTCTTGATGCCAATTGTTGTCCCACAATAATGGATCGATATATGAAGTTGCAGAGATATAATGAATAAGTATATTGTCTATTGATCTGACTATAAAACGTTTTACATGCTGCGTTTATAAAGCCTGCGAAAGGGTGTGATACAAACAACGCAACCCTTCATGTATATGGCAGTTATTATGTTTCTAATATACGCTAATGGTCCTTATAGTTTTAACTATTTACATAAGAAGCGTAAGATTAAGATTATCGGTTCACAGACAAATTCTGACAAATTCTGTATGGAATAACTCTCATAATCTGCAACATATAATTTGTAATTTGTTTATTTATTATTTTGATTTGTGCAAAGGTGATTTAAAATTACCTTATATATGACAGGTTTTGGACGTACCTTGAGGTTGCTGAAAGTAGTTGTTGATTTGAATTCCACATAAACAGGGAAGAACTTGGTGACATCATGAGCTTCACGAACAAAAAATTCCATTGCACCACTGCATCGTGTTCATTATGGCACTATGTCAATTTCTTCTGAACCAAACTTAACTTATAATTTAAATAAGAGTTCAAGAGATGAGGTATCCACTAACCTGGGCTTCGAGTCGTCTATGAGAGGCATGGACCACTTGAGCACTGACTTCTCTGAATCATACCTGCATTTACAAAAAGACAAATATGAGCACCCTAAATTGATAAACACAATTAGATGTTCACTTATGCTTAATCAATTTTCCTCAGTAGGATCTGTTGTAAAAACCTTGTTGACTTATTGTTCAGTTACGTAACAAAAAGACAAATATGAGCACCCTAAATTGACCAAGCCTGGCAGAACCGTTGATGGGATCTTCATCCGCAGGGCTTATATCAGTGATTGCACAACATTCCTAACAACGGGTAGCACCGAATACATGCGGGTGGTGGTATTTTGGTTCTAAGTCAGATGATTGAGCCAAATATGGTCTACACTCGCTTATCCGGTCACAATAATTTCTATGTTGGTCAAAACAGAATTGAACATTAATGCTCCTCATTTATGTTGTTAGCTTAAATAACAAAGAATCACTAACAAACTCCTGCACATATTATCTTTGAAAGACTCTCTAGTTGTTTATTTGATTTGAAAGTAACCCATGTCTGAAGCCATCATATTTGACCTTTGTTGGTTAGAACTTAAATCTGCTGAGCGTATCTATCAATGAACAAACATTGTCCATTGATCCGTGCAACATCTGGCCTCTTAAAGGGGGGACCATAATCGGATTCTGTAACTAACCCTTCAATGCGGACGATTCATATGATACAATAGTTGCTTTTCATAATTTGAAAAAAGGGGTCAAATAAGTCTAATTAATTATCTAACAAAAAATCAAATCCATACATGTTAACTCTAGAATATAACGGCTGTCAGGTTTCACAATCTGTTCAGTTCAGACTGATATCAAGTAGAAGCTGACTATAGTTAACTAGAATACCCAATTCGGTACCGAACTATTCCCCATCTATTTAGTCATATAATGTTAATGGTGTGGTTCAGGGCATATTGCCCCCAAACACCTTTGAAATTCTCAGTGCTCCACCACGCAAATAATCAGATTAGTTAACAGATTTATAATAGGCAAGAGATTTTCAAGTGGTTTTCAAGCAGGTTTGAGGACAAACTCAATGACGCTAAACACACTCTCAAAATTCAACTAACTATCTACAAAACTATCGTGCAACATCACTAAGTTTAAAAAAAAACAACAAAATCAAAATTATATGATATCTATGATAAAAATAGAACTTTACCTCCAATCGCCATGCACTAGCTCAACATTCAGTGCCTCGTTAATAGTTGGAAGATGGACAGTGATGACAACATCTTCTAGAAGAGACCTTTTTGAAGCATTGTACTCGACTCTCACTTGTAATTCATTGCCATAAAGAGATGTTCGGCAGTTGACTGTAGAATAGAAATGAAAAGTTGCATTCAAAATATGCATAAAACTCATCCGAAATTTGAAAGATGCACATGAGATAACGATTAACTCCTGAGCGTCAGACCGAGAAACATCTTTAGTTCCCAATTTCCATCTCAGTGGGACGAAAATTTCATCGGAAAGGGAAGTTAGGAGATCTATCGCCCCAAGAACTCAATCATTGAGATATCCGTTTGCGATAATCATTATGAGTTGAATAGATATCTAGAGTTTCACTTTAACATGAACATTCAGAATGTGATGCTTAAAAGGTGTTTATGATAAAATATCCTAAAAACTTAACCTTACACTATCACAATCTTAATGATCCATAACAGTAAATAAGGTATTACATAACAGGGATATATATGAACTTTATGATGCAAGAACAGAAGTGGTGTATAATGAAAATGCTAAAAATAATTTTTTTTGCGTTCTTAAAGACGACAGCAAAATCTAATTATATATGAACTTTATGATGCAACTTTGTAAGTGGAGTAAACTCTAAAACTTTGTAAAAAAGGGACGATGACATGGAAATTACAATAGAAATGGAACTTGAAGTCATAGATGATGAAAGAAACACTAATGCATGTTCGTTTCTGAGATTATATATATATATGTTTTAAAAAGTGGTCCTTCTTAAGTTTCTGAATGTGTGTGCATTTGAGAAACCTGTTAGAATGACAGTTTCTATTCCAGGAAATATATATATATATATATATATATATATATATATATATATATATATATATAGAGAGAGAGAGAGAGAGAGAGAGAGAGAGAGTAGGGATTCAGTGAGAATTAAAAGTATAATGAGAATAATAAAAAGAAATTCTAGCCACACATTTTAAATATGAGAGAGAATTTTAAGGGGATATGAGGTGCATCTAAAATGTGTGGTTTCTTCTTATCATTCTCATTTTAAGTTTTCTTCTTATTTATCCTAAACTCTAAATAATATTATATATGTGTGTGTGTGTGTGTGTGTGTACTTTCAGTATCTTAATAGAAAGGCTTTTCCATATATATTATCTACTAAAATGAATTAAATATTTCAATAAGTCTAAAAAAAGGCACATGATTGCATAATAGTGGTTATTGTGGAACAAAAATTAGGAAAATTATTAAATCTTGCAAATGCACAAAGAGAGTTATATAGGATATACCTGAAACTTGAAGAACCCGTGTTTGGAGTTTTTAACTTCCATTTTCAGAATTCCATTTACAACAAACTCACTAAGTCAATTTCTATCAAGGCTCACCGTCAGATATTCCTTACTGATAAAATTTATAGAAGCACCATGATCTCCACTTGAACGTCCTAATATGATCAACATTAAAGTGTTACTATTGGCTGTATTTCATTAATTCCTTGATATCATCTTTTTCTCTCCAGATAACATCCAAAATCAAAGACATAGGATATTGACTCACCGTGAACAAATTTCTTCTGTTCTTTTTTATCAAAGAGTTGTCCTACAACCGTTCCTTCTGTGAAAAACAAACAAACAAAGCAAATAATCGTTATAATGTAAGTGGCAAAACAGGCGGTTTTCGGATAACATTCGAAAGGAGTAAAAATGTTTACGGGTCAATAAATGACCAAAATTGAAATACCAGGTCATGTGGGCTCAGGTAAAGTGGGCTTCTTAAGACACAAAATGAACAAAAAGAAACTTGTCTCCCCAAGAACAATATATAGAAAAGCTCGTAGCCTATTCTTTTCGGCTTATAAGCTTATCAAGTTGAGCTTACGACCTTAAATAAGCCATGAACTCAACTTAATAAGCTCATAAGCCGAGAAAAGTGGGCCTTGAAATTAGTGAATCAAGAAGTTACATTAGAGTACAAAAGCCTAGGTAAATAATCTAAACACAAACCACCGTCGATCCCTAAAGAACTAAGCTGCTTCTTTAGAAAACCACACACTAAGCCCTTAAAAAGCCTTACTTATCTCTATTTTCTTTGGGACAAAAAGCCCTTAATTTCTTTCTTATCCACATTAATATTATAAGATCCGCATAAATGAATAAGCAGTTTAACAGCATTTTATGAAAACATAATAAGCACTTAAAAAGAGGAGACGGAATGATAAGGGGGTGTTTGTGTTCGCTTTTTTGGGCTTACGAACTCATGTAAATATAGAAAAGCTCATAGCATATTCTTTTCGGCTTATAAGCTTGTCAAGTTGAGCTTACGACCTTAAATAAGCAATGTGCTCAACTTAATAAACTCATAAGCTGAGAAAAGTGGGCTTATGAGTGTTTCAAAAGTTACATTAGATCATAAGCCTACTAAATAAGCTAACACAATCACCCCCTAAAGAACTAAGCTGGTATTCTTTATAACACACATTAAGCCCTTAAAAAGCCTTATTTTCTTTAAAACAAAGCCTTAATTTCTTCCTCTTAATATTATAAGATAAGCATAAATGAATAAGCAGTTTGTCAGCTTTTTCTGAAAACATAATAAGCACTTAAAAAGGGGAGATGGAATGATAAGGGGGTGTTTGTGTTAGCTTTTTGGGCTTACGAACTTATGTAAGTGTAGAAAAGCTCATAACCTATTCTTTGCGGCTTATAAGCTTATCAAGTTGAACTTACAACATTAAATAAGCCATAAGCTGAACTTAATAAGCACATAAGCCGAGAAAAGTGGACTTGTGAGCATTTCAAAAGTTACATTAGATCATAAGCCTACTAGATAAGCTAACATAATCACCCCCAAAAGAACTAAGCTGGTATTCTTTAAAACACACATTAAGCCCTTAAAAAGCCTTTTTTATTTATTAAAACAAAGCCTTAATTTCTTCCTCAAAAAATTATAAGATCCGCATAAATGAATAAGCAGTTGTCAGCTTTTTCTAAAAACATAATAAGCACTTAAAAAAGTTAGATCGAATGATAAGGGGGTGTTTGTGTTAGCTTTTTTGGGCTTACGAGCTTATGTAAATATAGAAAAGCTCATAACCTATTCTTTACGGCTTATAAGCTTATCAAGTTGAACTTACGACATTAAATAAGCCATAACCCGAACTTAATAAGCACATAAGCCGAGAAAAGTGGGCTTGTGAGCGTTTCAAAAGTTACATTATCTTCATATTCAAAAACCCCCATAAACAAATAAAGCAAAAAACACGAAGGATTTGAGAGGAAGCATATTCAAAATTTGTTTAAAAAAGAACAAGCAAAGAAAACCCCCTTAAAAACTATGAGAGGGACAATTATTAGAAAAGAAGCAAACCCTAAATCTTGAGTTAGGAGAATAAAACAATCAAACAAATTAAACCCAATCAAGCAAAACAATCAAGATTTTGAGTTTTGACTCATGAAACATAACTTTTTCAGATCTTTTTTGTTATAAAAAAACATAAACCCCCAATGTGTAACCAAAATCATCTTCAATATTTTAAAATAACTCCACTTGATCATGGCACATTTTTACAAGAACTCTGACAACTTTTTAAACTTATAAAATAGTAGTAGTAAGCATTGATTTGAATCCCGGTTGATTCAATCGGTTGAATATGTTCAGGTAGAAAAAAACGGGTCAAATTAAACCGGGTTTTATATTTTCGATACCCGATTAGACCCACGGGGTTTGAAGTGACCCGGGTCAACCCGGTTCTCGAGACCCGGCCGGGTTTCGGTTATTTTGTGTTTTTTTACAAATAATTGTTATTAAATAGTAGACTTTATGCTCAATCTATCTATATCTATTAAATACTATTAAAACAAGGTTTTTGCTTATGTCATTTTTTTTAATTACGTGGAACATTTTTTTTGCTTATTTGAATTATATATTATTAAAGATGATGTCATATTGTTAGTTTTAATCCTCTTTTCTTTCAATTATAAGCATTCGTCAGTTTTTAATTTCTTCTTCGTTTGTTATTGCTTAAACAAGAGGATTTTAGAACCCTAATTTCAATTTGTTACTTGATATTCTTTTTCCAGGTTCACATATGAGTTTTTTTATGTTCTTGGATATTATTTATCTTTGATACCTGGCTTATTATTGTGACAACTTATTATGCACATGAGGTGTTTGATTAAATGCTTAAATGGTGTGTGTGCATTTTTAGGTCTAATTAAATCTACTAAGCCAACATATAGCTGGATTTGTAAGATGTGATCTCTCAAGTATTTTTAATTGTTGCAAATTTCTAAATGCAAACTATGATCTTTTTTTTAAGGTTTTTGCACTTTTGATTCGGTAAACATGACCAATGTTCTTTATTTGAAGCTTATGTGTCATGAACTCATCATCTAATTGCTAGTATTTGAAGTTGCAGCCTACATTGCTAATGTGTCATTATTACTTTGGCTCGGTTTCACTGTCAAGCCATGTATATGTGTCCGTCTTCAGGTGTAAATTATTTATTCCACAGGTCTAAAATGTAATACTGTAGCGTATTAGGATTTCATGAGTAGTTTGAGGGTGTTTAGGTATGACTTAAAAAAAGATTACTAAATTTTGTAGGTACAACAAGATTTGGAGACTTTGGTGAAAAAAGCATGTAACCAATAGATGCCTTGAAATACCTCTTTTGTTGAGGTTTATACTTATAGTCTCTTTGAAGTGTTTCTCTATTTTTCAATGTCTTTTGGACCGTCAAATTGTAAAAAAGATGTAGTATTTTATTTTATTTTTTGAAAAGTAACGTTTTTTTCCTTATTGGTGGCTTCTTAATGAGTTGTGTACATGTAATTAAATCATGTTCACTACACCAAATTTGATTTCACTTAATTTTTTTTTTGCAGACCATAAAGAGTGGTCAATTGAGTTAGTTATTGGAACGAGTTTTGACTGATGGAACACAGTTGTATCAGCGGGTTTTATCAGTATCAGGGACCCTATGACTAAAAAATGTATCCAACAACTTGGGAAACAAAAGGTATGCTCCTCATATATTAATCATTCCAATTTGTTCCATTTTGTGAAACAGATGGTATGCTCTTGGTTTTGATGCTTAGGACCTTAGGCCCCAAATTATTTGTTTGAAACATGTTTTGTCTCCCTACTTGGTTTGTGCTGTATAATCTAATTAAACTTTATTTGTTTCACTTAGGAACAAGAGAGTTTGAAGGTATATAGAAATGATAAGCATTGATATGCCGATTTCCACAGGTCTTTGATGATCTCCAGGATCGATTTATGATCAAACAACATCATGATAATCATCATATATTAATCAGGAATTAATGAAGAACAAGAACATGGGGTTGAACCCTAAAATATAATCTGATATAATAAAATGGAGGGTTGAGTGTTTTACAGCGATTCCTAATCTATATATAATGAATGAAACGGTGTGAATAAGAGACGTGATGGTTCAGAGAAACCAAACAACGTATCTTTTCATCCTTTAATAACCGTTTGTAACCAACTAAACCTAATGGGCCTAAATATCTAAATGTGCAGGCTGTGTAAAAAACGAGTCCATGGCCTTTTCCTTCTTCTGGTGTGTCGTTTTCCAGCCAAACACAGGAATAACATGGTTGTTACTCCTTCACAAAGATTAAATGGATTATGTTTTTCCAACATATTCCCCCCTAATCTGTTTAATCTTTGTGTTCTTCCAATCTTCTTGTTCCTTCTCCTGGTCTTCTCTTCTTGAATTTGTTCCATAGTATGTAGTTTGTTGTTTGCAGTCTTCATCTCTATTTGTTGAATCCTTATATCCAGGATTATGTTGCATATGTCTTTCATCCTTATTTCCAGGACCATGTACACGTCTTTAACCTTATTTCCAGGATCATGTAGACGTCTTTATCCTTATTTCCAGGATCATGTACACGTCTGAAAGATCTCTGCAAATAAAAAATCTTGGCCAAACTGTTCCATACCATCTATAAGTTTCTTCATCCGCTGCTTTTTATCCAAGGCAGATTTTCTTGAATGATGATTGAATCGTGAATTGGAGTGTTGTTTGATCCCTTGGGCTCTGATACCACTGATAAGCATTGATATGCCGATTTCCACAGGTCTTTGATGATCTCCAGGATCGATTTATGATCAAACAACATCATGATAATCATCATATATTAATCAGGAATTAATGAAGAACAAGAACATGGGGTTGAACCCTAAAATATAATCTGATATATAAAAATGGAGGGTTGAAACATGATGTTTTAAACCCTAAATTAAAATCTGAATAATAAAATGGGAGGTTTAGTGTTTTTTAACCGCGAACCTAAACTATATAATAATAATGAAACGTGGTGAATAAGAGACGTGATGGTTTCAGTAGAAACCAAACAACGTATCTTTTCATCCTTAATAACCGTTTGTAAACCAACAAACCTAAATGGCCTCAAATATCTAAATGAGGCATGCTTGTGAAAAAAACGTAGTCCATGGCCTTTTATCCTTCTTCTGGGGGACGTTTTCCACCAAACACAGGAATTAACATGGATGTTTACTCCTTCACAAAGTATTAAATGGATATATGATTTATTTCCCACATGAAATTGTTTCATGTCTCTTTTTTAAGGTCAAGTTTAATAATAGTCCTCACATAGCATTTACAATCTTTTGTGCTTTTTCTTGTGGAAGGAGCAGGTATATGGAAGGACGTTGAATTTCAGAAAATGGAAGATGATGGAACTGTGGCTGGGTAACCAGTCAAACTGTGTCAGGTTGAACATGTGATAATTTTTTACCAAATTTTCTTCTCTCTTATTGATTAAAATAAGTATGAAGTGTTCTTTTCTTTTCTTTTGGTTAAAAATAGGTCAAGTGTTGTCTGGCTTATTGGTGAGGAACACAATATGGTGAGTTTTTATGCATGTTAGTTTTTTGTATATTAGGATTGATTTGATTGCTTATGCTGGTTATGCATTGTTAGGAAATTGCTTGGTTTGCTTATGCTGGTTATGAAGTGTTATACGTAATAAGTATAAGCACATTTTTATGGTAACAAAATGGCATCTTTATGACTTTGTTGACAAAATGATATCCTGAGACTTGACTCGGTTGAGTATAGTTTGATTAACGCAATACACTTTTTGTCTAATCAATTTTGAAAATAGCAGATGGGAGGGTTAAAGTGGATTTGACTCTAAACTTTGTATAAATGGCATTTGGTCATCACAAAACCAGATTGGTTTAGTGGGATAGACCACTAATGACATGGTTTAAAAGTGATTGGGTACCTTACATAGTTTGTGCATTTAACTTTAAATGAACTAAAAGACCTAAAACTAAACTACACTAAGTTAATATGTTTTCCTTTTTAGGCAGGGAGTCTTTTTGGAAATTGCGATGACCACTGATGTGGTATCTTTGAATAGGAAGCGTGTGGAATTTCTTAAGCTTATACTGACGTTAAATAAATTTTCAGTGTTTAATTTGAGGTGTTCAATTAATTGATATATATTTTTAGTCATTTGTGTGTTTGATATATAGCTGGTGTTTCATAAAGTGCTTAACAAGTGTCTGATGTAATGCTTTAAAGAAAAAGCTAGCAAAGGTATATTTTACTTTCCATTCATGTTCATGTATAAATAGTTACTTTGATTTATATTTTATACGTTTAAACTTTTTAACTGCCATTAAAATGTGCCCCCCTTTGCGATTGCTGTTCATTTTAGCCATTTTCTCAGCAAGTTTATAAGTTTAACTATTTTTCTTAAGACTACAGTAGAAATTATATGGATTTTTTTTCTTTAGATTATGATATCGTGATATACACACCTGGAACATGCTATTTTGGAATTTACAAGTTATGCTTTAAAATTTTGTGCTAAACTTGGTTATTTAATAA
The DNA here is from genome assembly GCA_026074375.1 of Tanacetum coccineum. Classification (NCBI taxonomy): domain Eukaryota; kingdom Viridiplantae; phylum Streptophyta; class Magnoliopsida; order Asterales; family Asteraceae; genus Tanacetum; species Tanacetum coccineum. The sequence continues at coordinate 101,266 of BQNB010002353.1, forward strand.
TCATATTTTGTGTTGGTATATGTGTGGATGGGTGTTATATGCTGATAAAATTTGGATAATCTGTTAGATAGCTAAGCTTATAAAAAGGATGAGATAGTTTTTTCATGATAACTAATGTCCATTTACATTCGATATGTGGTTATATATTGATATTTGTTAATGCATCTGTATATGTGTCTTTAAAAAGAGTGTTTTGCCTTTCACCATCTGTATATGTGCTTCAAGAATTTTAGAGGGTGTTTGGAATTGCATATTGAAAGAACTTACTAGACAATCATTATAGTTTTATGACTTTTATCATTATCATATATATATTATTATATAGATACATAACAGTTTAAGCTTCATGATTGACTAACACGCTCAAATTTCGAGTTTTTTGGAAGTTGTGGTCCTTTTATAGCCGCTATATCAGCTCATATGAGTAAGTCACTCTTCATATCTCACTTCTCATTTCTTATATTTAAGCTTACAAATGGAATAAAGGTGTCATTTCTGATCTTATAAAATGATGAAGAGGCGATGTATGCTTTGCCTTTTGAGGTCACAAGTATTTTGATCCCACTGTTACAAATTTGGCCGAGATCTAATGCATGTAATGGTATATGATTTAGTTTCCTGTTGGTCATTATATTTTGATGATTATGTTCAAGGAGACATGGGTTGCTCAAGTTACGTAAGACCATTTTATTGGGCCAAACCCAATCATTGGGTTAATCCCAATCTGCTGGAAGTTTAAAAGCAGTTACAAAAGTTAGTTAGAAGTTACAAAAAAACAGTTATAGGCAGTTACAAGGAAGGGACACGACTGTTGGATCATTCGAACCAACACGACTCTTTCGTTCATGACTTTTCGATATGTATAAATAGATAGGCATGTAAACAAACATCGATAATGATGACAAATTTATAGAAATAAAGTTTATTTCATATTTTTGGTATATCGTGATCAAAGATCCGTGAGAAAAGGGCCAACATTTGGCATCAGAGCTTTTTTTTATTTTTAAACCCAATCATCATATACCGTTTTAAGAGTGTTCCTGTTTTTTGAATAAAAAAAACCGCACCAATTTTTTCCCAAAAACAGTTTGCAATAAAAACTAAACACAATCAAAAATCATTTTGTGTTTATCAAATCTTTGTATCAGGAGACCCCAACAACTGCCACCAAGTGAATAATCACTGGCAACAAAAGGGTTTCATCCCTTGCAAACTACTATCAAGAACATAACAGGAAAAATATAACCCGAAAAAAATCAAGGTTAAGGCACGGTACCAATTTTTTTTTTCACAGATTAAAAAAAAACCACATTGAATTGGATAACACAAAGTCATCACAAAAGGGACACAAACTAAAATCATCAAAAAAAGGAACGAACACACCTTTTTTGAAGAATCAATAATCGAACCCAATAGAATCATCAATTGATTCACGTTTATCCAAAAACGCACAAAATACAAGGACGTTAGAAGATCCCAAATTTGTTGCGAAACCCTAATTTTCGCACAACCAAATTGAGGAATCAGTGGTTACGAACACAAGAAGAAGGAGAACGATTAAACCTTCCATTTTTAATCGGCGGTTAATCACCCATAGAAGAGAAGGAGAAAGACTAGAAAGCCTCAAGGAGACGAACTCCCAAACAAAAGACAGGCGCACATATAATAGCAAAGGGACACATTAGGGTATTTACCCTAACAGGTTTTTTACAAAAAACCATTTCACCACCCTCCACTTTCATTTTCTATATATATCATTTTTAAGTTATATATAGATATATAGTTTTAGGCTTTTAGAAAAGTTACCCCCTTAATTTTAAGTTTGTAACTTTTCCTAAACACATAGATAGAAATATAGTAACCTAGTGATTACACTTCTTACTATATCGAGAGAATAATTTAAGGAGTAATTAACCTTAGGTTATTCAATTTTAGAATATAAAATCCCCAAGGATAGTTTTTTTGGAAGAAAACTAGTCCCCGTTAAGTTTGATAGCCTTTAAGACACAAAACCAAAGTACTCACCAGGAAAATTCGACACACTTAAGTGTTAGATATTTTATTTTGGAGATTTTATTCAATATCCTAGAGATATGACAAAAGATAGTGGAGATAGTTCAAAAAAGGAAATTAGTACCACCAGTACACCTCAGTTCCAATGTCCAATGCTAAAACCCTCGAATTACTCATTATGGGCAATTCGAATGCAAATCATTCTAGAAGCGAATAGTTTATGGGAAATGATAGAACCAAATGCAAAAACCCAAGCAGATAACAAAAAAGATAAGACTGTTATCACATTCCTTTACCAAGCCTTACCAGAAGAACAATTGCTTCAAATCACAAAACACAAAACCGCGAAAGCCATATGGGATGCCTTGAAAACTAGACACATAGGAGAAGAAAGAGTCCAACTAGCAAGGTTGCAAACACTCAAATCCGACTTTGAGATGTTACACATGAAGGAAGACGAGACAATCGACACCTTCACCGGAAAACTAACAACTCTAGTAAACAAAGCTGCAAGACTAGGGCACACAATTGAAGATTCCGTTGTCGTATGAAAATTATTAAATGCTGTACCCGACAAATTCCTTCAGATTGTTACATCTATTGAACAATAGTCAGATTTAGACGAGATGTCGGTAGACGAAGCAATCGGAAGATTAAAGACATTTGAAGAAAGACTTAAATACAAGAATGAAAGACCAGTGAACACTCAGGAAGGACTATTGTTCACACGACATGAAGATCAAGGCCAACAATTCAGAAGACGTGGTCATGGTGGATTTAACCAATCACGAGGCCAAGAAAATAACAGTTCAGATCATAAAGGAAGAACTGGGAATCAACACAAAATAATTTCAAGAAAGAAACAGACAGCAACTCAAATAAATTTACTCATGATAAGAGTAAGGTGCTATGCTTCAAATGCAAGGAGTATGGTCATTTTGCAAACAAATGTCCATCCAAGAAAGAAGAACAATCCAATCTCATTAAAGAAGACTTAGAACCAACATTACTTATGGCAAATGTTGAAGAACTTAGAAACCATTTTTATTTATGGATTTTGAAAGATATAATCACCAGAAAGTTTGTTAATCAAGAAGAATCACGGTGTAAGATTGGAAGAAATTCCAATTCAGCTTAAAATTGACTGTATCAAACATTGAACAACATTGGAGTTGGCAGCAAAAACTTAGGATGGTGTTGTTAACCGAAGCATGAGTCGACCTGGAATTAAGGAAGATATATACGATGCAAGAACTCCAATAAGAAGACAAAGTGTTAGTAGTATAACCAACCAGAAACACGATTCAATCAGATTTTATGACTAGATTCACAACAACAAAGGTGGGGAATTAACCAGAAAATATGATCAACCTGGACTTTAAGGATAGATCACAGCAGTAAAGGTTGGAAGTAAACGAGAAAAATTTATGTTACCTGGAAGTAAGGATGATCACAAGCACTACAAGAAATCAAAGCAGTAGTAGCTCAAATGGTGGATTTAACCAGAAGATGGATCAAGAAGACTTAAAGATCTACGTCACAGTGATTGTGATTAGGGAGGAGAATATTGGGCCAAACCCAATCATTGGGTTAATCCCAATCTACTCGAAGTTTAAAAGTAGTTACAAAAGTTAGTTAGAAGTTACAAAAAAACAGTTATAGGCAGTTACAAGGAAGGGACACGACTGTTGGATCATTCGAACCAACACGACTCTTTCGTTCATGACTTTTCGATATGTATAAATAGATAGGCATGTAAACAAACATCGATAATGCTCACAGATTTATAGAAATAAATTATTTTTGGTATATCGTGATCAAAGATCCGTGAGAAAAGGGCCAACACATGTCATAGTGTCACTGTAATTCTTAGTATATGGTTTCATATAAGAAGGCTTAAATTTCCATGCACCGCATCTTTGATCAATGCGTCAATGAAAGGCAAAAATATATATTATTACCTATACTCTATATACTGTTTTGTTAAATTTCTATATTTTACTAATTATAGTTGCATACCAAACATCAGTAACTTGGTGATTGTGCAGGCTTGTCTTCTATTGTGAGTAACTAGCGAGAATATGGTTGCATACCAATGAATATGGCGTTTTATTAACTATGTTAAATTTCTATATGTTACTGATTATAGTTGCATACCAATGTATATGGTGTTTTATTAACTAGCGAGAGAAACAGATTTAGTGGTGAATGTGGAGCATTTGTATTAGAACCAAGGTGGTGAACTAATTATGTATAACTAGCGTGAACCACATAATTAATCTCAAACGCCTCATTATTTGAATTTGGTAAGCAATATTTAGTGTTTCAAAGCTTTAAAGCAGATAACCAGTCCCAAACAACGTTGACGTGTCTCATCTTTCGCAACAAAAATATAGAACTCCTTGCTATGACATATAGATGTTGCAAAAAGTTGCTCATGGAATTGAGTTTTGGTCATTTGGAGACTGTATGTCTATAATTTGAGAAATGGAGTTTGAGTTAATAACTTTTTGATGATAATACTACCACTTTTGTGATTATGTCATATTCTTATATATGTTCCATGTGCAGATTGTTACTGCTATGCTTTTTAATATAACCCACACTTATTTGATATCATGTGAGTAGACATAAAACGTTTTCTGTTGTTAGTTACACCTGCTATAGTTTTAGTCTATATATTAGTTCATTAGTTTTGCGGTTATTATGTTGTTATCTGTTGTATAAATTTTCGTTTGATAATGTAAGTTGTCGCCTAAGACTAAGTGAATGATTAAGGAGGACGATGCACATGATGTGGCTGGAGAAGCGTGAATAATAAGGTTGGAAAAACAGGGGATCGCGCGTGATTGGTGATTGAGATAATGGGGATGGTGCGTGGTTGGTGTTGGAGGTGAATCACCACCATTACCCCGTCTAAGCAATATATTTTGGATACTAAAATGTTCATGCAAAACCTTCATTAACTTGTGCGTTAAGAAGTTTGCCAACAATTTTAATAATACTTGGATTAAATATATGTTTTCATAAACGTTGTTGTAACTTAAAATTTTAAGTAGAAATTATTGTTCATTTGGTGTTGCAAGGTGAATGGCATTACTTCAACACATTTGTCCAATTCAGTTAAGATTAATCATTCTAAGTTTGTGCCATAAACAATATTCATCTGTGCTCGTATTGCAAACTAACTTTTACAAGAAGAAACAAAGAAAGACTATAAATATATAATTCACTTGGTGGTCGAACCGTATCGATTAAAAACTCGGTTTTCAAAACATTGGTAGTAAGCTCTTTTTCAATCAAACCAAACTACACATATAGATGTATATTTTGTATTTATATTTTTATGTGTCACCCAGTAAAAACAACCCACAAAATCACGCAGTAAATAATTTCAAGCCCAACAAAAACTAAAAAAATTCCCATAAGTCCTTAAATTTTTTTCTTATCTACTTATTTTAACAAGACATGAATATAAAAAGTAATAGTACCTTCATTTTCTTCAAGCGTACAGGACCTCTTTGCCTTTGCAAGCAACTTTGCAAAGAGATGCCTCATAAATGATAAATCCCTTTGACTCGGCATCAGAATGTTCTCCAGCTCCTTTTCTTTTTCTTCTTTGTTGGTGAACCCACCTGAAAAACAACAAACAAATAAACAAGCTTAACTTAGAGAAAAATATACTCAATATGCATCTAAAATGTGGAACTATATATTTTACCTTCAGAAGATTGGGTTAACGTTTGGGTTGTTCTTGATGTTATTAACTTAAAGCGTAGTGGTTGGGGTTTAAGTTTCATAGAATTTTTGAGTAGTTTTGTAAAAGTGTTCATCATCATTGTTAAAAATGAGAAAGAAAGAACTAGGGTTTATGGTGAGCTAGCTTGAATGTGGATGAAAACGAATATAAAGAGCCAGTTACAACATGCATACAATGGAAATAATTCATCTAAAGCTAATTTTATGGTAAATAATAGCAATCACGATATCATCTAAATATAACTAACGATGAAAAAGGAAGTACAATTAATACCCGGTTGACCCATAATTTTGAGGGGCAAAATTTTTAAAGTCCATTCCTTGTGTATACGTAACTAGCTTCAAGGCCCGCCCGTTGGGCGGGGAGCTTTAAGGTATTATTGAAAGGAACATTCACGTATTTATAGTTGTCCCGTTATTGTTTTTTATAGTTGTTTTGTGTTGTTGAATTTTGTTGAGCTGTTTATAAACTATTGAAAAAAGACAAGTATTAAAAGTATACTATGTTATAAGCTTAGGGTTAAAAAGTAAGTAAAAGAAACTTTTGGGTTTAAAAGGTACATTTTGAAAAACTAATTGTGATTAATATTTTTTAGTTGAGAGATCAAATGTTATGTTCATAACAACTGCCAGCATTACTAATCTGCGTGTATGGCAACTCGTTGAAAGATAACACACGCCTGAGGAAGTTTTCATGATTATTTGTTGCGTAAGAATGAATGGCATAAATGAAAAAAACAAATTATTTATACAGTGTTTTACTGACATAATGAAAAAACAAAAAACACATTACCTTGTCGCAAGTTGTTGTTTCTGGGATGTAATGTGTTTAGGTAGCTTGCAGATGTAAAATTAGTCGGCAACTTATTGTTGGATGGATCATTACCCTTTAAACCTAAATCATTAGCAATACCTTGGTTCCTTCTCATGGATTTTGTTTTATCTTTTGTTATTCATCTCATCTCATGATAAACAAAGAATAATGTTTATGCTGTTTGTTTTGATCTTCTTGTGTATATATTGGGGCACCTATTGAGTCAAAGTTTCTATCAATTTCGTCTTTGAATATTGAATGAAATTAGGAAACTGTTAACACGACATATTTAAAAGATTTTCTTAATTTCAGGCACAAATCAAGATTTAATTAATTTCCTTTTATCACATCAATCTAATTAAAGATTTACTTGATTTAAGGACCAAATAAAGATTTACTTAATTTCGTCAATTAAGTCAATCTCATTAAATATTAACTTAATTTAAGGCCCAAATTAAATAAGCAATGAAAAAAGCATATTTAACTTGAAATTGTCATGCTGAACGTTACTACCACAAATATGCTTGTTTCATTTATATTTTAAGTTTAGTACTAATGGGCCAGGGCTTTTATGGGGCTAACTTGTTAATTTTTTATGAAGTGTTTTAATAAATTGGACTAATAGATTGTAATTCCAAGTTTGGACATTGAATTAAGTGGTTATAAATAATACAACATATAAGTCTTAAGAAGTGAAATGTTCTAGACGTGAAAGAAGTGAAATGTTCAAACTTAAAGCCGTGTGGGTTGTTGTCGAAACTGTCAACCCTTGTGACAGTAGTGCCCTGAAAGAAATTCAGTTTGAACTTATGATTCAACAATGGCCATTTTCCAGAGTTTTCACCGACACCCAAGTTACCAATTCGGTAACATGCCCCTTCATCCAGTAATAGTTGGAACTTGCTGATATGTTTCCCCTTAATAGTGGCTTGGACACGATTCCCCTGAAATGTATATAAAGATAATATGCAGTTTATTATTTTACAAACCATTATTCAAAAAATAAATGAAGCTCACTTTATGAAATATGTAGAAAAAGATTACCTGTTCATCTTGCAATACTGCATCTAAACTCCACACTTCATTCGGTTTTCCTAAAGGGTGAGATTTCCAAATACTAATGCACCTTACCAATATTTTAGTATCATCCTTCATCGGATCAAGGTCACACAATTGAGTGAGATTCTGCTCCATTTCTTTTGATTCAAACACAAAGATAAAATTCAGTTATATTTCAGACATAAACTCATTATAATTATAAAATAAATATAAGAATGCAATTCAAAATGACCATTATTTAAAAAAAGCAATTAAAAGGAAAAACTTTACATTAACAGGATTATTAATTTGAAAAACAGATTGTGATGGAAGAATGTGAGTACTTCTGTGTGTATGAATACAACTATTTATACTGTATGGATTAGGTTAAAATGTTGATTAGAATTTAAAAACACTCATTCATAGAAAAAGGAAATGAATTATGATTGATAGTGATCATCCCAAAAATAGTTATTTTGTCAAATAAATTTTTTTTTTTGGGTAAATGGGAAACGACCCCGGTAAAATAAATTTCATATTGACAGTAACAAAACAAATCATTGACAGTAATCATCTTTAAAATGAATCATTAGACATTACACAAATATTCTCTTTCATAGCACAATGTTTAAAATTGTCAAACATTCCTAAATTAACTGATTTTCAAAATATCATTGAATAACAATCATCAAAGTATGTATCGAAATAATCAAATAAGATATGGATATCTATAATCTATAACATATGAATAACATAATGAATTAAGATGGCATATCGAATAATCTTAATTATTAGTTGAATACCTGGAAAATTGATTAGGGTTTTCGTGTGCATAAACTTTGGGGATTTTATGATATTGACGAAGTTCAATCATCATAAATCTTTTTTGATTTATGTTATGTTGATGTGATTGTTGTATGATGGTAGAAAACGCTGGCGGCTTAATGTTATGTTTATTTTTTAATGGAGGAAAATCTTAAGGCTAAATTAAAGGATAGGGGTTGACTATTGAATTTTGGAGAATAGGAGACGGTTTTATGGTAACAATTAAATGATAGAATGAAAAGAATGCTCTCAACCGTTGATTATTGAGGTATTATACACGTGGCGTTTTTTCATTTTTTTGCTTCAAGATTAAAAGATCAAAAACCTTCTTTTATATAGGTTATAGATATTTTTTTATATTTTTTTTCTATAATCATAATATATTACCTCCACCCTTTAAACGACTACCACATCGGTTGTGAGCCGGCAAGAGGTAGTGGTCTTATTTCGGTGTAGGCCCCCGCCTTATATGAAGACTGAAACATCGGTTGTGAGCCGGCAAGATCCAGTAAACTGACGGGGATATTGTTTCTACTTATTAATATACATCATCATTTTTTTTGCAACATTTATTACGCGGTATATAGAAAAATTTCTTTTTAGAAAATTTAAGTATATAGCTGAACTAAGACTAAATAAATTAATGTTATCGACTACATTAATAAAGCTTCAAATTCAAAAATTGTTGATTTAAGTTTAATTTTTGAAAATAGCACTTATTATTAGTCAGGTTAGGAGCTTATGGGAGAAAAAGCCACAAATTACACTTATGAGCTTGTAAGATTTCCAAATAATCCTTGTTTAGCATCTAACTCATAATTAACTCTATCATTTCTCGTTCTTCGCAAATTTAAAATCTTTAATAAAAAGATCCGCGAATGCTTAGTCAAGTTTATAACGGTTAAGGGACAAAGCTAAGAGCTCAACACGCTCGATCGAGTCAAAATTTATTCTTATTCTACCCAGCAGGAAAGTCAAACATTGTGACAAAACACTTATTTTATTTTTGAAAATTTTAAATTTTTTTCATTTTTTTGGTATTTTGGTGGTAAAAACGGGATTACGTGACAAAAACGACTGCAGGCATAATCAAATCGATAGATCTCCCACATACTAGAACTGAACATTGTCCTCAATGTTTTAAAAAGGGTTTCTACATAAATCTAAAGCCGTTTATTAAGTATGCTCAAAGATAAACGTTAGTCGATAAGATTTAGGATATTGGATTCCCATAATCATGCTAAGGATTGAAGCTCGAGTGAAAGAAGGACAAAACCACGAGCACGAGAGTCTTCATAATCTGGGGCATTCCTGGACATACAACATAAACCATGAAACACGAGAAAGGAAGAGGCGAACCTCCTCACGTCACACTTATTCATTACTACTATTATAATTATATTAGGATAAGCATGGGTTGCCACCCACGAAGCTCTTGTTTATTAATGAGTCACTAAGCTTGACTCGTCCCCGAATTTAGTTATCCATAGGGAAGGTTTGGAGATCCAGGACAACCATGGGTGGTATGTCCCCTCCAAAATAGTGTTTGAGTCTATGACCGTTCACCTTGAAGTTTGGCCCGTCGGTTTGAGATAACTCGACGGTACCATAAGGGAAAACTTGAGCAACGATGAACGGTCTGGTCCAACGGGTTTTGAGTTTGCCAGAGAAGATCTTAAATTGAGAATTGAAGAGAAGAACTTGATCACCAACGTTGAAAACGCGGTTCTTAATCTTGGAGTCATGAATCTTCTTCGTTTTCTCTTTGTAGATTAAAGAGTTCTCGTAGGCTTGATCCTGAAGTTCATTTAATTCATTCATTTGAACTTTCTGGTGAACACCCGCGGTCTTGAGGTCAAAATTGCAATGTTTCAAGGCCCAATAGGCCTTGTGTTCAAGTTCGATAGGAAGATGACAAGCATTTCCGTACACTAGCTTATAAGGAGTGCACCCGATGGGTGTCTTGAATGCGGTACGGAAGGCCCACAAGGCGTCATCTAACTTATCGAACCATGAAGCACGGTTTTCACCTACGGTCCTTTCCAAGATACATTTCAAACCACAATTGGAAACCTCAACTTGCCCACTTGTTTGTGGTTGATACGCGGTGGAGAGACGGTGAGTAACTCTGTATTTAAGCATAACCTTTGCGAACTGGTCATTGCAAAAATGGGTACCGCGATCACTAATAATAGTATGAGGGGTCCCAAATCGGGCGAAGAGAGATTTTAAAAATTTGCAAACAACTCGGGTGTCATTGGTGGGGAGCGCCTTCGCTTCCACCCATTTCGACAAATAATGACGGCCACGAGTATATACTTGTTCCCTCGTGAAGACGGGAACGGGCCCATGAAGTCGATGCCCTAAACGTCAAAAATCTTGCATACTTGAATTGCATTTTAGGGCATTTAATCTTTTTGCGAGATTTTGCCTTGACGTTGACAAGCGTCACACCGTGTGACCAAGTCATGGGCATCTCGGTAAATAGTCGGCCAATAAAATCCAGAATCAAAGACTTTCTTAGCGGTGTAGTTGGCACCATGATGTCCCCCGGTGGGTCCATTATGGCAAGACGTGAGGATATCAACGGCTTCTTGTCCATGAACACATCGCCTAATCACTTGATCTGCACAAATCTTAAACAAGTAGGGATCGTCCCAAAAATAATGCTTAACATCCTTAAAGAAATTTCTCTTCTTCAAACTGATCATCAAAATGAGATGTGTTATCAATTGCTGAAGCTTATGGTAAAGCATCGAAAAGGAAAATGAAAGGTTTGAATGTATCTTCCTGAAGTGTGATGAATACTTTTAAAGAAGAAACTTGAAGATTCAAAAGATGAACATCAAGTTTAGGGGAGGATTGTTGGGTCTTAAAAGACTTCATGGATTCTTAGAAGTTACTGCTGCTCAGGTACATAATGGAAATTATGCTAAGTGGTTAGTACTGGTAGTATAATGTTACCACTGCTAGTTACTACTGTTAGTATAATTTAGTACTGATAGCATAAAGTTACTGCTGTTAGTTGAAGTTAAGACTGCTCAGTGTTGAAGACTAAAATATAAGCTAAGTAGTTAGTGCTGCTAGTAGTAAAAGTTAAGACTGCTAGTACAAGTTACTATTGTTAGTGTATATTAGTACTGCTAGTACTAATGTTACTACTGCTTATGTTTAATTTAAGTGCTGCGGTGGCAAAGATTAAACTGTTTGAAGGCTTTTACTGTCAAGAGGATAAATACGCCTTTAAAAAGATAAAAGTTTGTTTGGGAGAAACAAGAATACGTGTGAGTTAAGTGTGTGATAGCTTATGTACAAGATATACATAATGTATTTATTTAGAAGATTACGTTTATGTTTAGAAAAGATTGAGATATCTTAGGAATATATTGTAAGCCGACTAGAACTCCTTAGTCTATAAAAGGAGGCTCTAGGGCATTAGTTAAGATATCACAAAAACAGGCAAACATATCATTATCAGTTTTCATAGTTGTCAAAGTCGATTAAGAAAAGCTTCAAGGTTTGTAACCACAGTACTAAGTTAAGAGTACTCATATTATTGATCTAATAATATTAGAGCGTTTGGTTATATCTTTGTTGTTCAAGATTACTATTTCATTGATTTTACTTCTAGAGTATTAAGGTGTAGATTCGACATACACTTTAATATACATACAAAGTTTCTACAACAAGTTATTTTGGATTTATCCAAGGTAATTTAACCTTAGACAACCTAAAGAATCGATCTAGGTTTGGGATCAACAGATATGGTGTATAGGATGTTAGAACAGTAATCTTTAAATGTCTTCGTTTAAGCTCCAAAATGCGTGCCTTTTTGCTAATCTTCACCAAATACTCCATAATTATTGCAATTCTCAAATACAAACGATTAAGTAACAATTCTTGCAATAATCATACAAAATAGGTTATTTACATGGGATAAATGATGCTATAAAAGTTATGTTATTTGATGTCATCAGTAGCGATGGCGTCCTAGTTTGCCAACAAAAGAAACTCTTAGAAGATTCGACGGACTGACGGCGTCACAAACCCTAGCGATTCCATTAGAGCCTAAAAACTATATATACAACCCTTTTATTCTTATAATTCATGTAGAAACTTAGGAGTACTTTAAGTGCAGCTACTTTGGATGCTTTTTAGGATTTTTTAACCCTCTTGTACTCACATACTCACATGTTTAATTGAAGTGAAGTATCTTTATCCATTTAATCATTCAATATGTCTATGTGTTGTTTGATTATATGTTGTTCTTCGCTTTCTATTAACATGCTAGGCTAAATTAATTAGTGTTTGCTTATGATTGCATGAAACCTAGTTTGTAATCTTTGATTTTATTGCTTCTTGTTAGTGGTGTGCGCGTTAGGCTCTAGAAAACTAGCTATAAGATATTACATTAGCATAGACGTCTAGGGAAACGTGATTAGGTTAGATGAAACCTACAATTAGTTCTTCATAACTAGTTAAATATTAGGTAAATTCCTTCTTAAGTATTTATTGCGCGTGATTTACTATTAGGAGAGAGCGTGTTTGACAGGTAACGCCCGACTAGGTTGTCACGTAGAATGCGAGCTTGACCAACTCGCTGTTGAATTAGGGGAATACTTACACATTACACTAACGAGGGTGACGGGCAATAAGTTAGAGAGAGCAACTAGGGAGTAGTGCATGATTAAGTGAGCACGTTTGTTTACTCGATAGAGGTTTCCTTACTAATTTACATTTTCTTGTATTTTAGAGTAGTAGCACACCCCCTTTTTTTGAGTGTTTAGATTCAACTTAAAACCCCTCTTTTATACCTGAGATTTTAACTTGCTTTCATAAAACATAAAAATACAAAAATACTCTTCCCTCAACCTTTAGCCCCTAGTAACGTATGATTCAAACCTACATCACTATTACCCTAGAGAACAATCAATCCCCCAAGTCTTGCCTATACTACATGTAGGAACCAAGAATCACTTCACTTCATCATGGTAACCAAGAAATAAGATAAGAGAAAAAGGAAGAGTTGTAAAGAGAAGTTTAGAGAGAGAAACAAGAGAGAGAAAGTGAGATGGTGGATTATCAAAGTGTAATGTTTACAACCAAATGACAACCAACCCTTCTCCATTATGGAGAAGGGATATTTATACTACCTAGCAAATACTTGGACGCCTAGGATAGTAACATGGGTCGGGCTCGGGATTACTTGGGCTTTAGCCCATAACACGTGACCAATTAGCTTACATAAACAAGCCCGTTTACCCTTTCTAGCCTATTACAACATATAATTAAGTAAAGACCAAGCTTTCATGATTCGTAGCCGAGCTTCTTTGTTTGACTAAATATTTTGAGGCTAATAATCTCCCTAATGTGTGGTCTTCGAATTCCCGAGGTGAGATCTTGAATCTTGCTTCCTTGAACTTTTTGAGATTGCTTTGTCATTGAGTTCTTGAATCTTTGGTCTTTATTATGTTGTAGGCTTATTCCTTCATGCTATGTGATCTTTGATCTTTAGCCTTTGTCATTGTCTTTTGACTTTGTCTTTTGTTCTGAGATCTTTAAATCTTTTTCCTTGTATGTCTTGATCATCTTTTCCATCTTGCGATCTTATGTCTTGACCAACATGCTCATACTTTGCATCGTCTTGAAAGCTTGCTAACAATCTCCCTTGATAGACTTGATATCTTAAGGAAGATCTTGTATATCAGAGTTTGCAGAAGTCTTTGTCTTTAAATCTTGAGCTTTTTTTATTCTTGAATCTTGATGCTTGGTATGTGCTTAATTACACATACCTTTTACCTTAAAAGAGCCTAAATGACCAAAAACGGACATAAAATGCCGAATATATGTTTGTTTTGCTTTGTATACTGTGCAGGTAACGGATATTCACTAAAGGATAAAAATGAAGCCAAAACCGAAAAAACCGAGCACAGGATTGGAAAGAGCATGAAAAGTCGAAGCCAAAAGACGTGTGCATCTTAAATGGACCAACCCGTACCCCACTTAATAGGCCGGACCAGCCCAATATGTATACTTATTTAATATCTAAGCCCAATTCCATTTATAATATAAACGAGGCCCAAATCCAAAACATTTTAAACCAAGGCCCAAAACCCACTTAACAAACGTTAAGCCCAATACCCTTAAAATAATTACACAGTTAGTCTGAAGGGACTAACATTGCTAGTCCTTAGCCTAACATCATTACTCCCTTTAACCCTTAACCCCGTTAACCTTGGTATCAACCAAATAACCAAAACCCTTTTCCCGCCACTACTATTCATCCGTCACTTTCATTCACCCTCTTCCCCAAACAACCATATAATACATACAATCTCTAATCATAGTGGGAGAGAAAGGAGGTAGTGGTGGAGGATCTTAGGATCCAATGGCCAAACAGCCCCTTTCCATCTCGCGTGCTACCACTACAAACCACCACTATAACCACGATTTCCAGTTAGTTCCATGACCCATTCTAGATCATTTACCTTCCATTTCCATCACATGTCATTTCCACTTTGTTGCTTGGAGGCTTCACACCAAATTCTCTAAGAATATCACAATTATTCACTGTTATCAAACACCTCCATTTGGTGCGATAGTTGCGGATTCCTGAAGGAGGACATCTCATTTTTTTCCGGTTATCTCAGTGGGCATTAGGTTGTTGGTTTTGATCATGGGAAATTGTTAGTTTTGGATTGTGGTTGTTGAAGTCGAAATATTTGGTATTGTTTACTTTGCATATCTTATGTATCATGAATAATATTTTTTTGGATGAATTTTGCTTGATTATGTAAACATGTTTTATGGAATTCGATGTTATCTTGTTTGGATCATTGTTTATCTTTTGGTTTATCAATTGCAATCAATTTAAAATAAGGCCGAAAGGGTTATATTGTCTTGATGTATTTTGAACTTTTCTAGGACGTGTCTATTCATAATTTGTGAGAATTGTATGGTAAATTGATAAAAAAAACCAAGTAGAATAATGTTTAAGACCCTTCCTTATGTTGACCGACCGGGTTGGGAAGAATTCATATGTATGCATATTTGAATATAAACCCCATTCCTTAAATGCTCTAGGATGATTATAGGGATATAACAGAGAAAGAAAAACTCTCTGTTATCATTGGTTAGACATTCTTGTTATTATGATTACCCATCAAATATGACTTGTATTGCTTTATTTATATTAAGTCTGCTCTTATACTATATTATTTTGTTATATGGATCATGTCTTGTTTCTTGCTTTATTTATACACACGTTTTGGCTATTTGATCCGTGACAATCCAATTAGCTTTGGTACTTGATAAAACAATCTGTTGATATTGCTCAATCCCGTGGAACGACCTAGACTTTTACCCAATACTTATTTTACTCTCAGAATAGGTTTGTATACTTGAAATCCGAATGTTGTGTTTTTTCGGTAAATATCGTATTTAGTTTATTATAAATTTATAAAGCTTGTAGAGAAAACACACATCAAGGTTTTTGGCCGCGCTGCCGGGGATTTGTTTTTTAGTTGATCTATAGATTGGTTTTGACTTGTCGTGTTGCATCTTACGTGTGTTTTAGAATCTCCTAATTAATCTGTTAATATATGTTGACTGTTGTAGACAAGTTACGGCGCACACAATGTACCATTCAGACTCTTGTGTGTGTCGCGCCACCTTCCGTGTATTTCCCTGTTTTTTATTTTGCGCAGGTTCTATACCGAAGTGCGAGTAGAGAGAGAGAGATCACACCAAAATGCCGTATTATTTCTAGAAATCAACATTATAAACTCGCTCGTAACACGTTTTCTAGGCAAAACGGAAACCAAAAAAATCGTTTTTCATACGGAAGTGCGGTGGCGCACGTACATGTCCTTGTGCGCCGGTTTTTCCTTGAAAACCTAAAAAGTACGCCGCACTTAAACCAAGTACGCGCACTTTTTGCAATTTGGACAACAGAATTGGATTTCAAACCAAAATAAAAAATCAAACAAACCCCTAAATTTCTAGTCTCAGGTATG
The DNA here is from genome assembly GCA_026074375.1 of Tanacetum coccineum. Classification (NCBI taxonomy): domain Eukaryota; kingdom Viridiplantae; phylum Streptophyta; class Magnoliopsida; order Asterales; family Asteraceae; genus Tanacetum; species Tanacetum coccineum. The sequence goes on from BQNB010002353.1 coordinate 117,730, forward strand.
TGAGCATTTGAAATCCTATTTTATCTGATTATACGTCTTGTAATGTCGTGAATATTTAGTTGTCATTCAAAAATTTAAAAAAAACAAAAAGATTTTTATTTCTATGTATTTTTTTTTTATTTTTGCTTTTGCAAGTTTTGTTTATATAATAAAAATCATGCTTTTTGTTTAGATTTTTAGTTTTCTTGTTTGTGCATTATTAAAACTCAAAAAAATTTGTTGTCAAAACTCATAGTACGCCGCACTTGTTATTAAGTGCGTCGTGTTTTCTCAACATCCAAAAATATTAATTTTGTATAAAAATAAATTTAGTTTTTCTTGTTTGTTTTTTGCATGCTTGCATGTTTGTGTATGTTTGCATTACGTTAAAAACTCTCGGCGATAAAAATGTTTATAATTTAATTTTGAAAACTATAAATCTTAAAAAAAAATAGATTTAGTATTTTTCTTTTGTTTAGTTGGTATGTTAGTCTTTGTCTTTAATAAAATTATAAAAAATTAGGTTATAAGTACGCCGCACTTTCTTTTAAGTGCGACGCACTTCTGGTTTTGCTAAAATAAAAAAATAAAAAAAATTTGTAAATTATTTGTTTTATACCTTATATAATTATTGTGTGTTTGATTTGTGCGAAAAATTAAAAATTAAAAAAACCCAAAAATATTTAATCTTTATTTGTTAGTAGTTATAAGTTTTCGTACCTTATGTGTTTAATATGTATTTGTCTTTAAACCAAAACTCATATAAAAAAAACTAAAAATCCAAAAAGATTTTATGTGTGTTTGTTTTAGTAAATTGTGTATAAATTAAAATTTTAAAAAATAAAAATATAAAAGTTATATATATACATATAAAACATATTTTGAACTTTGTGGGTGTGTTCGCTGGAAACCCTCACGAGACTATAACTCGTCCACTCGGGTCACCGAGGGGTTTAAAGGCTTGTTGCATACGCTAAATGCAATCATGTTGCCTACGAAAGTGCGCTTTAGTATTTTACGGTTTTTGTAGTTTTGTGTATTTTGCAGATTCAATAACAGGTGGAGGTTGGATGGTGGTGATAACTTATCACGTGAGGATTGATATATTTGGATCAATATATTATGTGTGGTTGAATTCACATGCTTGGCGTTCACTTTCACGCCGTATCTTTCAGAATTCAACCTAGCACTATAAAATCCCGGGAAGTCTCGTTTCTCTTATATTTATTTTTCCCGCTTGTCCTACTTTTAAGTTACTGTCTAAATTAAGCATATTGCTAAACTTAAGTGTGGGGAGAAAATAAATTGGAAAATCAGACTCATTATTAAAACTATAAACTTTTGTTCGCCCTCTGTAATCTAAAAATCTAATTTATTTTTAAATCTTTTGCCACTTAGGTTAATATATTAGAATAAAACATTGTAGATAAAATAAAATTTTAAAACTAGAGATGTGTCCTGATTGATAAAGCAGATCTGACTCGGGATCGATGACATTACTTGCGCATTTATACCAATCACCCAAAAAAATATAAGGTTTAGATCTTAAGGAATTCATGTATCCATTTTTGATACCTAAGATAATTTTTGCGGAAATAAATTGAAAAATCAGACTCATTATTAATTTGTAACTTTTGTCCGCCCTCGGTAATCTAAAAATCTATTCTTGTTTTTAAATTTTTTGCCACTTAGGTTAATATATTAGAATAAAACTTAGGAAATTAATAAAGTTTTGAAATCAGAGATGTGTCCCGATTGATAAAGCAGATCCGACTCGGGATCGATGACATTACTTGCGCATTTATAACCATTCCAGTAAATATGTGAGGATTTTGAGCCTGTATATAGCATACGTATTTTATGCTTGATTCCTTTGATTATGAGTGTGCCGGTGATTTATTGATTCTAGAACTTGTGCTTGATAATCATTACGAGACCGCAGTGAGATCATGTTCGCGTGATATAGGTATTTTTATGTGATAAAGAGGCAACTTAGGATTAACCCAAATAGCCATTCCATTTATTATTTATTCTCTTAGCTGGTTACACTGATCAGCTAACCACCCAAATAAAGCCCTTATGTTAGCACTCATCTTTAGTGCTAGATACCCCTAGTTTAACCTCTGAGCCATTCTATTTATTTTTCTCATCCACTAAAATAAAAAAAATTCAAAAAATATATAACCTTTAGCCTAGCCTTACCCTTATCGAAAATCCTTACGGTTGGTTGCTAGTTGCTCGGTATGATTGGTTGATTTTTGCTTATGGTTTGCTCGCGCTTTATTATGAGGGTTGTACCATTTCAACGAAGTCGAAGGTTCGAAACTTCGGTTTTCGTATTTTTTGTGGTGTACACTTATATTAAGTGTGGGGGAACTGTTAGTTGTGCGAAAGTGGAGTGAAAAAAAGAAAAAAAAAGAAAAAAAAATGAAAAAAGTGATAAAAAATCAAAAAAGAAAAAGTGATGAATAAGAGCTGGATTGTTGTTGGCACTTGCGACATATTGATATATTATATTTGTGCCAGGTTGATTATGATCGAGTGAGGTTGAGTTGTTCGATACCTCGCGGGTTTGTGGATTGTCGTAACTAGCAACATGGGTTTCTTGGACTTGTCGACATGTATATTATAAAACCAATTCCAGTATATATTTCCCATGCCTTATCCACACCCTTATAAACCCTTAGCCTGTACATTACAACCCGAATAAAAGTCCTCTTTTGATAATTATACCTGGTGCTTACGCCATGTCGGTGCAGTTTTGTTTCTTGTACAAGCCTATGGTAACTTAATGAATCATGTCTGAGCAATTGAGTGTGATTTCCCTTTTACCCTCTATTACATCACATACGAGTGTCTGAGTGAATTATACTTTCCTTCTTCGTGAGGTGCTTAGTCATGTTATACAGCTTGAGAATCATTGGGTATTGTCAAACATCTCTGTTTTCACATATTAAAAATCCAAAAATATTTTTCATAATTCTATGTTTGTTTTGTAAAGCTTATTATTTTTCCTTATTTTGCTTGAGGGCAAGCAAACACCTAAGTTTTGGGGGGGGGGGGGGGGGGGGGGGTGCTTGCGCCTTTTGCACTTATTTGTTACAAAAACCAAAAATATTTTCAAAAATTTCACACCCAATAATTTTTTTAAATTAAAAAATATATATATATATATCAAAATTTAAAATATATATATATATAAAATTAAAAATTTCCTTGTCTTGTCACCTAGGACCTTGTTTATAAAATTTCTTTTCTTAGATTTGCTTGAAGGCAATCAAAGTTTTAAGTGTGGGAGGATTTGATAACGCTAAAATAATACATATTTCTATATGCGTTATCAATGCTTTTATATATATAAATTGGTTAAATATAATAACTTTTGGTAATAGAATAGAGTCCATATTATCTGTGCTTTTATGTATATATATTGGTTAATTATAAGAACTTTCGGTACTTAATCGAGTATATTTGCTATTGTAGGTCCTAGGTACGTGTCGTGGAAGGAAACGGAAGGATACACGAAGATTTGAAGCTTAAACGAAGAAATAACTCAAGTTGAATGCTTCCCGACACCTGTCCATAGTTTTAGCCATAACTCGAGCATACGAACTCGGATTGACGCGATTTTGGAGGCCACGCTACCGGGAAAGAATTCTCTACAACTCTAGTTTTTGGTCCAAAAGCTGTAAATGCACCAAGTACGCCGCACTTCTCAAAATGTGCGCCGCACTTTCAGTCGATGCATTAAAAACATGAATTTAGCCTCAAAATCGACCATATTCATCCTTTTCTTGGTCCCCAAGTAATTTTTACCCTATAAATACTCCCAAAACACCAGAGGAAACACACACCAACACATACAATCTCTAAAATCAAAGTGGAGAGAAGGAAGGAGTGGTGAGGATCTTAGGATCCAATGATCCAAACACCCCTTCAATCCGTCACTTACCGCCATGCTACCACCACTCTCCACCATGAATTCCTACTGAAACACCACCATTTCCAAACCTCAAACACCATATTTCTAAAATCTAAATGCATTATACCATAAGGATTAGACGATTCACACCAAATCTCTAATTCCTTCACTATATTAAACCCGTTACCAAACACACCATTTAGCGACGTGTTCTTGATTTACAGCGGGTTCGTGACAGCCTCGTGGGTTATATCATAAGGTTTCGGATGTTGGTTGTTTGTGGGAGCAGTTGGTTAATGGTTTGGTTATGATGTCGTGTTCTTCGTTTGTTTGGTAATATGTGAAACATGATATAATATTTGAATGATTTTGCTATGACTTATGAATATATATGTTTATGAATTCGATGTTATCTTTACTTGGATCATTGTTTATCTCTTGGTATATCATTGCAATTGAAATAGGTCGAAAGGGTTAATTGTCTTGATGTATTTTGAATCGTGTTGGCCATACGAATCAATATCATGCTTGTGAGAATTGTGTGGTAAAATGATAAATAACCTAAGTAGAATTATGTTTAAGACCCTTCTTTGTGTTGACCGACCGGGTTGGGAGGAATTCATATGTATGCAAATTTGATATAAACCATTCTTAATGCGCTCGTGATGATGTAGTATATAGGCCGAAAGGATTCTATGTTATCATTGGTAGATATGCTTGTTATTATGATTACCCATCATATATGACTTGTATGCTTTGTTTATATAAAGTCTTGTTCTATCTATATCTATTATATTATGTGGATCATGTCTTGTTTCTTGCTTGCTTTACACACGTTTTGGCTAATTGATCCGTGACAATCAATTTGGCTTTGTTACTTGATAAACAATCTGTGAATTGCTACAAATCCCGTGGAACGACCTGGACTTACCTTAAACTATATTACACTTGAATAGGGTATACTTGCCCGAACGTTGTGTTTTTAGTCAAAATCGATATCTCTAGTTATTATAAATTTAAAGCTTGTAAAAACACACATCAACAGTTCATACGACAACTGATCATTATGACATTGAATGGTTCAGAAGAGGTGAAGCACTTCAGGCTAAGAATGCTGAAGCTCTAAAATCAAATAGGACTGGATCATCAAATTCTAACAGATCTAAGACTCCCACTAGATGGTGGATTTTTAGGCACAACTAACCATTCTTAACTTATTTGTGCAAGTATCACATCAGGAAGTCCACTTGGCACCTAGAAAGTAGATGCTCAAAACATATGACTGATGTAATCAGTTGCACAAATATAAGAAACTACCAGAACCTAAAGTAATGTTTGAAGAAAAATCTATTTACACTACTAAAAGTTATGGTTCCATAAAATATAATGGTTTAGTTCTCACAGAAGTAGCATTTAAATGATCCTATTCATCTGGCAAAACAAAATTCTTGTTACTGATCTTCCCTTACTTGTCTATTCAAAAGGCAATCCATGTTCATCATGTAAAACGAGGGAACGCATCATAGGGCTAGCTTCAAAATAGTGTCACCATTGTCAAAAGACATTTCAAAACTCCTTATGAAATTTTTCGTAAGTGATTCCCAAACATTGACTTTCTTCATGTCTTTGGATGTCCAGTTTACATCCATTATCATAAAGATCACTTAGGAAAGTTTGATGAAAATACTGATAAAGATTCTCAGTGTCTTCAAAACAAGAAGAAACCTATCACATCACATGAAAGCCCTGATACTATCAAATTTACAAAACATTCAGTGGACAACATCAACATTGCTGAATCTGAAAGATATCCACCTAATGAATATCTTCATCCTTATGAAACTTCTCAAAGGTATCAAACAAACAGTAATGGTGTGTTCTTTATAGAACCCTATGAATGTACTAAACCAGTTGTTCTTGAAACTGAAGTTCCATCTAACCAAAATGGTCAAGCTGATCAAAACGATCACAATGATCAAAATGATCAATCTGTTCAAACTGATGAAATCTTAAATGATGATTAGTCTGAACATTCCAATCACACCAATGATGAACAAATCATTGACAATCTCCCAAGCACTAAATATATTCATATCTCTAAACACTTATCCTCTCTAAATGTAGAGGATACTTAAGTACAAGATACAATTCCAATCCCTAATCACTCTTTATCCATTCCATCCATGAATTCTCTAGCTCCTCAAGACAGATGGTCTTAAGACAAACATATTGAGTTGGTCAATATCATAGGTGATCCAGGAGCTGGAATGCTCACTCGAGCCATGGCTAAATAACTTAGTGCTGCTTCAGCTTATGAATGTCTCTTGTAGATTTTTTTATGAAGAAGAACCTAAAAAGGTCTCTGAAGCACTTAAGCATCCTGGATGGGTTGATGCCCTGCAAGATGAACTAAATCAATTTTCCAGAAACAAAGTCTGGAGATTAGTTCTTGCACCTTATGGTAAAACCATAATTGGCTCAAAATGGGTATTCAAGAACAAAAGAGATGAAACTGGAATTGTCATCAAAATAAAGGCAAGACCTGTAGCTCAAATCTACAATCAATAAGAAGGTATAGACTATGATGAACCCTTTGCTCATGTTGCAAGACTTGAATCAATTAGAATCTTTCTTGCCTTTGCCACTTACATAAACTTCATAATCTATCAAATGGATGTCAAAAGTGCATTCCTCAATGGTAAACTCAAAGAAGAAGTTTATGTCAAACAACCTCCAGGTTTTGTGAGCAGTATGTTTCCCAACCATGTGTGTAATTTGGACAAAGCCCTTTATGGGCTTAAACAAGCAACACGAGCATGGTATGAAACCCTCTCAACCTTTCTTACTAAACACAAATTTACGAGAGGTAAGATAGACAACACTCTATTTGTCTACAAAACCCAAACTGATGTGATTCTGGTGCAAATCTAAGTTGATGACATTATCTTTGGGTCCACCAGCACAAAATTGTGTAAGCAGTTTTCTAAACTGATGACTTAATGATACGAAATGAGCATGATGGGTGCCCTCACCTATTTCCTTAGATTTCAAATTAAATAATCTAAAGGAGGCATTTCAATCAATCAAAAATTATGTCAAGGATCTGCTGAAAAAGTATGACATAAATGATTCATCAGTGAAAACTCTAATGGTACCCATAACAATTTAGGACCCGGTCTTAATGGCAAAGCAGTGAATGAGACTCAATATAAAGGTATGATTGGATCACCAATGTACCTAACTGCAAGCAGACATGACATTCAATTCTCAACTTGTCTCTGTGCAAGATATCATGCAAATCCTAAGGAATCCCACCTTATTGCTGTTAAGAGAATTTTCAGGTACCCAAAAGGTACTCCTAGTCTTGGTCTTTGGTATCCAAAATGTTCAGGTTTTGACCTAAAAGGATACTCAGACTCTGACTATGCTGGATGCAACATGGACAGGAAAATCACCTCAGGTGCTTGTGAGTTGCTAGGAGGCAATCTTGTATGTCGGAGTGCTAAAAAGCAGCAATCGTAGCTATGTCCTCAGCTGAAGCTAAATATGTAGTTGCTGTTTGATGTTGTGCCAACATATTACGGATGAAAAATCAACTCACTGACTATGACATCATATATGAAAAGGCACCTACATTTTGTGATAACACAAGTGCTATTGAAATTTCTAGAAATCCAGTTCTGCACTCAAGAACAAAGCATATTGATATCATATATCACTCTATCAGAGATCACATTCTAAAAAGAGACAATGAATTACATTTAATTCCCACTCAATATCAACTTGGTGATATATTCACCAAGCCCCTGGTTGAGACAATTTTCAAAAGATTGATTGTTAAAATAGGTATGCTGAACATTGATTCAAAACCTGAACCTTCAGTACTGACTGAAGAAAACTAAAGGTTCAGTGCTTTCATCTAAAACTGAACAAACTTTCATATGTTAACATGTCAGTTCAGTTTGTGTATGTAATCTTTAGCTTGCTTAAGCGAAGTAACTAAGCAATCATACATGTATCATTCATCGATTTGCATGAGCATTTGTGATTTTGTCTCCTTCTCTAGAGCACTGGTACTGGTCACCTCAAGAACTGAACAAAACTAATTTATTTTCTTCAGTTCAGTTTACAAAAATATTTTTGATCAAATTCTTCAGCTCTCTTGAGTGAAGTAACTAAACAATCACATATGTCTCATTCATAGATTTGCATGAGCATATGTGGTTTTGATGCCTTCGCTGGAGCACTGGTGTAGATGAAGATTACAATAATCAGTTCAGCATAACATAACATCAAACCTGAATCTAGTTCAGTTCTTTAAAACATCAATCATAAGGTCAATTTTATAGCAAATGTGATTTTCAAAATTAATATAATTTTCTCTAAATGATCTCTTGTAAAAGAAATTATTTACTTTTAATATTATTAAAAAGGG